>JAOUQZ010000039.1:5679365-5689553 GCA_028564935.1 Neosilurus hyrtlii
CTCTTCTTTCAACATCTTATTCCCAGCATGTGAGTGTGTCATTGATGCAGGTGAGTTTTTAAAGTCAGCAGAGTTCTGAGTTCCAAGTTATTCACGTTCCCTGTTCCAACTCTAATTCTTTGACCACTCATGAATATAGCATTTAGGGAACCTTACTCAAACCCAGTAATAAGGATAAATCTGTAAAAATGGGCTTTTATACAACAACTTTTAAAGCCTGTGTGTTTTCAAACAACACATCAACTGTGAAGAACAAAAAATTGAAAAGTTGAATTACAGTGTGTAAAGCTTTCTGGGTGGAATGTCCCTGTGAGCTAGCTAATCTCTCTATGACATCATCATAGAGTGTGTAAGCAGATTAGGGATGTCACAGAGTGCACAGATCAACCAGTAGGTGATGTCACAGAGAGGGGCAACGAAGCTTTTTCCATTTTATTTTTCCTATTAATAAGCTCAACCGACTGCGATGGCCTGGCGAGCTGTCCAGGGTGTACCCCGCCCTCGCCCAGAGTCGGCAGAGATGGGCGCCAGCCTCCCCGCGACCCTAATTAGGAATAAGCGCTTCAGAAAATAAATGAATGATAATCTCAACCTCGAAGAGTTGTTTTTTAAAGTTTGTGCTAGTTTTCTTATTGATGCAGAACAAAAGACTAATATCTCGGCCTTCTCCAGTAGTATAATGGTTAGAGTAATGCTCCTCAATGTTCCAGTAAACCTCCTAAACTCTTCTGTATTAAGAAAATATACACAATTTAATTTTTTGTTAAGCTCTCTGAATATGTAATAAAGAGAATTTGAAAGTCTTGATCACACCACTAGATAAAGGTGGCATGCCTCGCTGTGAGATTTTAATCTGTGCACTCTGAATAAACAGGAAATAGAAAGATGATTGCAGAGATAGAGGGTGGGAAAGGTGGTGCCAAATTTGATATCACTAGCAAAATAACAAAGAAAGTCTGTGCATTTACTGTGCATGTTTAAACTAAAAAAAGCAGATAATGGTTGCAACTTTAGCAAAATGTCAAACAAAAAATGCTCCACTTCTGTATAATGGGCCGTTATTGAAGCCCACTGTCCATTTATATATACAGTCGATGGTTTAACAATGTTGGTGAAATAATCCCCAAGACTTAAGAGGACAGGATCGACTGTGATGATCAGTGATTGGTCAAACAGGATCAGTGAGTGATTGTGCGTGTGACCATGGTTATAAGCATAGATATATTGTAAGATAGATGGGCTTGAACCCTACTGACGGTGATATTGGTGGTGGAAATTTGCACCATTATTTTGGTTGCTACTCACTCTCGGATATGGTTTACAACAGCATAGTGATCAGTAAAGCAAAGTTTTGACAGCTCAGAGCCGTAGTGCTTCGCTATTGTAGTGGAGGAAATCGGGATATGAGGCACCATTGCAAGTGCTGCATATTTTGGACCCATGAAATGAGGAAGGTCTGTGGCATGCCGGTCTGAAATGTCATAGTGTCATATTTTTGGTCCTCCATAAATCTTATGCAAATTGCTGGACTTCCCGATCGTGTACTGGAATTAATTATTGATCATTAACAGCATCAACAATGAATATGAACACAGAAATTGTAAATGGATGATCACATTTCCTTTCTTTAAAGACATTTGAAATGGAGAACTGTCCAATGATGTCATCTCTAATGAAATATATATTTAAATTGTTATAGCTATAGCAAAGCAATTGTATGATTTACTGCACCATTTAATTATTGGATAGACTACTGTATGAGAAGTTTATTCACTGAAGTGGGTTGAAGATTATTTTATCATTTTATGTAGGTCCCATTTCACTCTGTATGAGTATTGCTTGACTGTGCAAAATGGCCGTCCAAAGCGAAGGGGGCGTCGGGCCTTCAAGGTCAGCTCGGGACAGGTTGAGACTCGGGGCATGTTGAGACATGTCGAGATTTGTTGACATATGAGGTCATAAGGGACCAATCAGAGTCTAGAGCTAGAGGATGATAGACCAATCAGAGTGGAATCGACACTATATAAACAAATTGCAGAGCTGGTTCGACATCCAAGATTTTTCGCTTGGAACAATTTCTTCTGTGTAATTGATTGTGTGCTTTTTTTCCCCCTTAACTCTAAATAAACACCTGAAAATGGATTTAAATCTCTTGCATCATGAACTGGACACTTTTCGCCAAGACACTATACGAAGTGTAAGTACAACAACAGGTCCTCGAGAAACAAAGGATCATCATTTCATGTCTATTTAACCGCATTCCTGGCCACCATCTAGAAAATTATATTTGCTAATGGTCTGTTTAATATAACCTAATTCCCACAAATACCTACTTGTGAAATAAAAAACAACTTCAAGGCACGTGCATGGCTGGGAACCAATAGTGTAAAGGTCCATGAGAAAAAAAGCTCCAGTGTGTCAGTCATTGTGTAAATACAAAGTGCAGTTGATAAAATGACCCAAAGTGTATACTGAAGCAGGGCTATATACACTCTATGGCTCACTGGATTTTCAATTTTAAAAACTGGCTTACTCGAGTATTCAAAAACATCAGAACAGTTCAGATGGAGCTGGTGAAAATTTCCATACTTAAAATTACATGAGGCAGCACGATGGGGTAGTGGTTGGCATGTCCGCCTCACAGGTCCTGGAGTTTACACGGTCTTTCTGTACTTACATAAGTTTCCTCCTACAGTCCAAAGACATTCACATTAGGCTAATTGGTGGTTTCAATAAGAAGTGGATGTGAGTGTGAATGGTTGTGTGTTGGTCCCACAATGGACTGGCGAGCTGTTCAGGGAGCCCTGGATACACCCAGTGTCGGCTGAGATAGACTCCAGTCGACTCCGATCCTGGTGGTAGGATTAAGTGAGTCACCAAATAAGTGTGTTTATTATTTAAAACATCCTTATTTAAAAAAGTCCTAAGAGTAGATAAAGAGAACTCAATTAATACAAATGGGGCAAACATATTACATTTGATCATGAACATTTTGAAGAAAAGGACCTAATATTTCATATCTGTGAGTGGCAAAAGAATGTGAACCTTTTGCTTTCAGACCCCCTTGTGCCGTAATAACCAAACTAAGCGCTTGTAAGTGTTGATCAGTCCTGTACATCGATTAGGAGGGATTTTAATTAATTCCTTCGTACAGAACAGTTTCAAATTTGACTGCCATATGTTGTTTTATTGATTAGCTATAATGTTCAGCGTCCTTGAGTGTCCAGACAGGAGCTTATAAATGTATTATTATTATTATTATTATTATTAGAACAACTTCTATCTTTAGGGTCGTTGTCTTGCTGCATGATCCACTTTCACTTGCGCTTCAGATAAGTCAGGTGTCCTAACATTTGAAACAAAGGTTAACACACTTGTGCCACTTACAGATACGCGATATTAAATAATGACCAAGAGGAATATTTTTGTCTCATGATGTTTGTATGAGTGACCTTGACCTACTTTTCAAGGTCACAGAGGCAAAACTCAGGTTTCCATATATTTACTTGCTGTGCGCTGAAGCTGGGGCTTTCAAACTTGCTCTATATTGGCATATTATGAGATGGTTCTTTCAGCAGGAGCGCCTGGGCTCATGGTGTTTTATTTATTTATTTATTTTATAAATGCCACTTTTAATTCTGTAATATTACATTAAATCTCCACTTAGTTTCTGACTGTAATGATGCATTAGTTACTACAGCTGGGATAATCCTGATCATACAACCAGTGGTTTAAGTTTAAAGTGTTAAATAACAGTAACTTTATTAGTGCAATTGTTTAGCACCTGATAGAACTTCTTCTAAACTATTTAAAATAGTAAATATACTCGATATTATGGTTTATTATTTTTATTCTTAATCAAGAATACAAAAAGCACAATAAATCAGTATTCAATATTCATAATGAATATTTAAATTCCACAGTAATAAGAAAGGAGGCCGGTTTCTGACACAATCATGTCGACCCTTTAGTCTCTTCTGAGTGGCACATTCTCTTCCCGGACGCCTTCCTTGGTAATGATGCAAATCTTGAGCGCATCTCCGGTGTAGACGTCTCTCTCTGCGGCTGATACGAACACATCTTTAACCAGCTGTATGGCTTTTTCCAGTGTCAATGGCAACTGCTCCACATTTTCCATGTTCTTGTATCCAATCTGTACAAAACCAGACAGGGGAAAAAGGTTTAAGAGAATTTACAACAGCAACACTTATTCCAGTTTGCATTGAAAAGGTCTATTACATACTGATTACGTATTGGGTGTCTTGCATTCACACATGAACATGTTGCCTGGAGTCATAGCTCATACCAGCATGTCCTCATAGCCCTCATGTAGCTGTCGGCTGTATTCCTACCTGATTGTCCAGTAGGGGTTGCAGCATGGCGCTTGCTGAGCCACCGGCTTTGTAAGCATCCCTCTGGTAGGATCCAACTGGATCAAAACTGTACACTGCACCTCGTCCTTGAAGTGACAAGAAAAAGAAGGCATGAGATGCTACAAAGTGGTAAAACAATATCTCTGTCTTTAACCATGAACAGAGATTACCTTGTTCATCAAGGCCACCGATTATGTTGTAAACGTAATATGGGAAAAAACGCCTGCCATATAGGATCGTTGAGAGCATCGCTGCAATCGCTCCACTTGTCATGCTCTTGTTATTTGCATGCCTGTACATCTGTCAGAAAGGAACACCACCCTCATCAGCACAATATATTTAGAAATTACTGCAATTACATTTGCATTGTAATTCCATTGGTGCATCAATTCACATCAGGAAAGTCCTATATCTAACTTGAGATATTTTACATGCAGTATATTATGGACTCCTACCTTGAGCCTAGCATCTATGATTTTGGTCAACGTCAAACAGTCCCCATGGAATCCACTGCAGCCGATCACCGTCTGGTCTGTCCTGTGTGTGAATGCACAATACACCTCAGAGTCAATGACCGAATGACTCACGATGTAAATGACTTCCATGTAAAATTGAGTGTGATTACACCTCTACACCCTGCTACGTTTTGATTCTGGGATATAATAAAGATAATCTGCTCCCTTACAGTTTATAGCACTTTGGAGAGTCTCGGCTATGGATCGAGTAGCCCTCACTGAGACGTGTGTCTGAGGCCACTAGCGCAAAATCTTCTCCAGCCACAGCCAGAACAGTCCTGCGGAACAAAAAAACCCCACAAATATTACTGTTTATTGTACAAATATTTTTTTTTACAAGAACAGTATTTTGGCTTTACTTTAAATATAGCTTAACCATGGTCAAATGCCAGTAACTGAAATTAAGATTGAGGACCACATGTGTCTGTGTGGTAGATAGAACTTATATTGTTTGATGGAGTGAATAATAAATAAAGATGGATATCAGTCTGTTCTGAGGCAGCAAAGGTCAGCCTTAAGCTCAAGGTAAAACAAGTGCTGATCACATTACCATCAATTCCACTTCATTTCACTTTCTTGACCATGGAATGTTTAGAAAAGAGAATACTGTGCACAACCAAAGATAGTGCACTATTATAGCTTTTCGCCAGTGATGTCCAAATGTATAAATGTAAAGCACTGTGAAAAGTAGTGGACAGCTGATGATCACTAACCAAGTAATATATACCACCATGCATTGCATTCATCCCTATGACAAGCAGTGTGAGACAAATTCAGGAGTTGTCACATGAAAATAATGGAATTAGAAATGCAAAGTTATGATGCAGTAAAAGAAATTGACATAGTGCCTCAAAATGCAACAGTGGTTCTAAGGCTGGATAAAATAAATTCCTAGTTTTGCATCAGAACATTTTGAAAACCTAAATGCAGCATGCATTTTCTGTCTTTCTTTTTTTATATAAAGAAATGAGGTGACTGTCAAATCCTAAACTATTTTAAATCTAAATGTAAGTGACTGAAGCTAAGCTTGAGGTGACTGCAAGCAATTTGTTGATTTTTTTAATAAATTAACAAGAACCTTTAAGAAGTACTTGTTTATTTCAATTTTCTCCTCCACACAAGATGCTCAGTCTTTCACATGTACATTTACATTAAACATGTATTAGATTTAAACTCGGAACAACATGTATTTTTTTTAGGAAAGTGAAACACAAGGTATGCTTTTTAATAATGAGCTACTACTGAAAAGCTAGACGTGCCCCCACTAGAGGGTGGGACATAACACCATAGAGAGAGAGAGAAATTTGATTGGGTGACCAAAAGACTAGTACAGGATGAGCTGTATTTTTTTTTATTAAAGTATTATTCTGCATTTTGTCTAGATATATACATATACACTAGTGGAGGTTAGGAACAAGCTCTGGTCACTTATTTTAAGTCACTTATTCTGACTTCCGGGACACTTTACACACAAAGACAACAGAGATGAATGAATATAGAGATTATTTAATGTGATGTGTTCTGACGTCACGGCTAACGTTAACTTCACCTGTCAGCTCACAGATCAGAAGGCTGTTTGTTTTAAACCGTAGACTTTGACATAAAAACACTAAGTGTCATAAATTTAACCTAATAATAACATGCCTAATAACTGAAATCAAAGTTAGTGGTGCATAAAACAAACATTTAATAGCAAAAAGCTAAACATGCTAGCAAGCTACCGGCTAAGTAGCTTGAGATATACGACTTTATCTCATTAAAATGAATCTCACACTTGAAAAAATAACATTAATATACTCTAAGATATAACTGTTTATCAGATTATTCCTTACTTTTATCAAACCCGACATCATTTTAAAATGAATGAGGATTAACTTGGGCTGCTTGCTAGCTAACTACAGGGAAGATGACAAAGCCGGTTAGCGGCGTTTCAGTGGTTTCTTTTCCTTTCTTACCCTCCATTAAACGCATACGGGGAGAATTTATGCTCCACAGGCCCGGTGTAGTGATACTCCTTCATCCTGCCATTCTCTCCAAAAGCCTGTGTAGACAGCATGACTGCGACCAAACTGAAAGCCTAACTTTTCCTCGGAAATCTCGCTGTCTCACTGCAACATGGCGGACGGAAGTTGATTTGGCACCTCTTCCGGTGACGTCACCAGGAAAAAGTCGTTTTAAAAAATTTTATAGTTGCAATTTACAAACATGACAGCAAATAATTAATTTAAAAAAAGGCAACATTGAAAGGAACAGCACTGAAAAAGAAAGAGAATGAAAAAGTGTAAACTACAAATAGGTTCCTTGAAATAAAAATAAGGAAAAAAAAGAATTGTGTATACACACACACACACACACACACACATATATATATATATATAAATATATATATATTCATTTTCCCCTTAAAGTTCATGTAAACAGAATGTTTTAACAATATCATGCCATTAATCTCCCAGTCTGAGCTCAGTGACAATCAATAGTTAGTTATAAACTATTTACAATTTATTTGGTGAATAATTCTTAAGTGGTACATTATATTATTATAATTGAGCAAACATCCTCTAAACTTTATATACATTTTATAATATATCCTAAAAAAATTAAATCAGGCGTTCTCTCAGTGATGACCATTATCAAAGACAAACTCATTGTTAAAAGGTCTGTTAACAATAGTAGCTCTATTCTGAGACCACAGTACAAACAAACAAGGCAACTTTCACCCACTGTGCTCCCTAGACTTATGACGCGACCGCGCGCTCTCTGTGACGTCACAAGGACCGTCCAGACTTTATTGTAAGCGTAATTGTTTCGAATTTTGGAATGTCTGTGTTTAAAACCTATATTAAAATATATGTATAGGTTTAAAATACTCTTGCTTGCAGAATAGTCTTCACTGAGAAAAGTTCACAAGATCGGGATTATAAAGAAAACTTCACGATGCGACATTACATAACGCCTCTTGGATTAATTCCTCCAATTCAGGGATTATCTTTTCCTCCTGCCAATGGCGGATTTTATTCTCCACCACTGAGATCTACTTCTCAGACTCGGAGATTTATTTTTTCATCATCTCAGCGGATTATTCCTTCAACACTCCAGGAATATATTCCTCCACCAGCCCAGGGACTTGTTTCTCCACCAGCCCAGGGACCTGTTTCTCCACCAGCCCAGGGACTTGTTTCTCCACCAGCCCAGGGACTTGTTTCTCCACCAGCCCAGGGACTTGTTTCTCCATCATCCCAGGGACTTGTTTCTCCATCATCCCAGGGACCTGTTTCTCCACCAGCCCAGGGACTTGTTTTTCCACCAGCCCAGGGACTTGTTTCTCCATCAGCCCAGGGACCTGTTTCTCCACCAGCCCAGGGACTTGTTTCTCCACCAGCCCAGGGATTTGTTTCTCCACCAGCCCAGGGACTTGTTTCTCCATCAGCCCAGGGACTTGAGGCAGAACCTCAACCTGAATGCAGTGGACTGTGGGACTCATTGAACAGTGAGTTAACAAGTCTTCTCCAAGCTTCATTAACTTAGCACTAAACAGGTAGAAAGGTGATCAGAAACATTGTTAAGAGTGTTAAGAGGGTTTACATCAAATCAATCTGTTTTTTTTAGTCTGATCATTTTCAATTCAAAAAATATGAGAGAACCTATGGATGAAGTCAAATAATTATGCCGGCCAGAACTTTTAGCTTATCTGGTAGTGTTCTCACTTGCTGTTTCAGTATTATAGCTATAACACTTACAACATTGCAGGTTCTTTTTATGTTGTTATTTATGATACTCTATGAAATTTTCCTTTTCAACATTAATAACATACCAAATAAATTATAGTGTTTATTTAAACCTACATTTTTGAGGATCTGTTAGCAGAAATTAAGTTTATCAGCAATAAATAAGTTTTCTTTAATCTATAACCATTAAGAAAAAAAATCACTGAGCCGTTAGCTCCTAAGCTGTTTGTGTCTACATGGAGAGCGGGTCCCGTCATGGAGGCTGCCATCTTGTACCATTATGTTTCTACAGTAGCCTAGAACCATACAAGATTCAATCAGGATGGAATGGGAATTAAATTACAGTTGGTTGCAATCTGGTACCTTACCACTAGATACCGCTAGATACTACTAAATCTCACACACTGTAGCTTTAATATATCACTGTTTGGATACGTTCACAAAAATTTAATCACTGAGTGTTTCTGTACTATTTTTCTTTTCAGCGAATGACAGGCCTAATCAACATCAGGAGGCACGAGAGAATAATGATCGGGAGTTTGAGGTCCTTTTGAAGAGACCATCCTCTGTGATGGGCCTGCAATCTTCAAACCCATGCTCTTTAAGGAACCCACCCACTGTGACAAGTCCATCCTCTTTTAAGAGCTCATCCCCATCTGAGAAGCTCAATTCCTGTATGGATCCCATCCCCTCTGAGAAGGCCATCCCCATTAAGGATCCTGTGGCCAATTCGGGAACCAGTGCCCACTTCGAAGCACACCCCTATTTAAGAGACCATTCCTTTTCAGGAGCTCGTCGCCGTGTAGGTGCCCGTGCCCGTCCAGGGGCTCGTCGCTGTTTATGTGGCTGTCTCCTTTCAAGACCTCGTCCTCGTTCACATGCACGTACAGTTTCGAGGAGCTAGGAGCTCATCCCATTTAGGAAGCCATCCCATTTCAGCGTCTCCTTTCATAAAAATCTCATTTTTGTTTGTAGTGTATTTCCATTTGGAAACACACCAATATAGAAGCAGTTTTCTCATGTGTTCATTTAGTATGTGTAGGTGACTATCTCTGTATAAGTGACAAAAACACTCTGTTAGCACTGCTGCACTATTAGTTAGTTCAAAGTGCACAGCTTATCTAACCTGTCTTATGTCATGGTTAAAATATAAAATTACAAAAAAAATTTTAGTTAGGTTTTCTAACTTTGTTTTCTAATTTCCTTGTTTATACAAAAATTTGGAATTAATGTGCAAACACTCCTGTATGGAGCTGGTTTTCCCATGTGTCCATGTATGTACTAAGTACAAATAAGTATACTTTAAAGACTGTGCTGAAAGTACCCAGCTCATGTAACCAGTCAATGTTGTGGTTAAAATATCAACAATGTTTTATGCCTAATTCCTGGTTTTTTTAATGTTGTAACAATGTACAACTGCCGAAGTCACTGTGAACTTACATAGTAAATTTATTTTGATAAGTATTTTGTACAAGAAGTAGTTATTAAGTATTCACTAGGAACATGCTTGTATCTGTTCTGAATTTTTTTTAATAAATAAACCATAAAAATAAACTTTAAATGTGTTTTTTA
>JAOUQZ010000039.1:5689653-5704379 GCA_028564935.1 Neosilurus hyrtlii
TATAGGGGTTTTTTTTTGTTAATTTATTATTTTTTTTAGGGGCAGTGGTGGCCTGGTGGTAGGGTGCTGGCTTACTGATCCAAAGGTTTGGGGGTTCAAGCCCCACTATTAATGAGCTGTCCTTGCTGTCCCCCAAGTACAGCTAACTGGGTTAACAAAGGCCGGCCATGTCGCTCACTGTCCTTGGTGAGAGGCATGTAAAAGAACCACTGCTATCATTTGAAAAGAGTAGGTCATATGATTTCTGTCAGTGTGTTTCTGCCATGCGATTGCCTGGTGAGCTAAGCAGGGTGTCCTCTGCCCTCGCCCAGAATTAGCTGAGATGGGCACCAGCCTTCCCGCACCCTTAATTAGGATTAAGTGGTTCAGAAAATGACTTAATTAACGTTCCCATGTAGTATATACTGCACCTCAGCCTTGGTGGATGTCAAATTTTCATCTCAGGAACTAATCAGTGACTTTGGTGCATAACTGTCACTTATAAATAAGTCTTTAAATTTAAGGATTAGAATTAAATTAAGTAGCATTAAAAGTATGTTAATGTAAAAGTATTTTTAGTGCATTACGGTAATATGTATATAATATGTTTTAAAGTAATAACACACAACAGCCATTTATACAAAATTGTTATAAAAAGTAATGTGTGCCACCCCACCTCCCCACCCCCATAGTCTTATTTCTCTTATGCCAAAGCAATTTGTAACTGTAACTTAATGAAATATTATAGTGATCAATATGTAAAGTCATTTTTATTACACAGTTTATTTGAATATCATATACTGTTTTCCTCTCACCATGCTCCAGCAAACACGTTAGGTCAGCTGGCTACTGTGAGCCCTGTAATAGACTGGTACTATTTATTATAAGACATTAAGGAAATTGAAAGTTAAGACCAGTATTGTTGGGTTTAAAGGCACTCTGCAGTGATTTTATCTCATTTATGATCTAGTAGCTTCATCACCATCATCATCATCATCAACTTAATAATACAACTGTTTTGCCCAAGTAGTTCTGATTAAATCAACACATGTGTCAAAGCTCTAAAGACTAACGAGAAACTTACCAATAGTACTTTCATACTAATCATTAGTCATGCCAGAACATACTGGAACTGATTCCAGCAGGTATTTCAAGATAAAATGCGTCAGCAGATGATATTTACCCTATGAACTGCTTCACAAATTAATGAAAAATGTAACTGAAAGCATAGCTCCTTTGTGTTCAACATACAAACATTCTTCCAAGTAATAGTAAGCTGCTATATATTATCAGTTTTACTGTAGTGTCCTCTTTTGTATTTTAACCTGGATTAAGCAATCACTGTAAATGAGTGTATTAAAAAGTGTCAATAAAAAAAAGAGTGTTAAACTGTAACTTTGCGAATCACTGCAGTCAAGCATTTAAAACGTATTAGTTTATTGTAACACCAAATAAAACAATTAGGTTGATATGTAACTTCAGATTTGTTCTACATAATGGAAACTTCACTAATAACTTGCCTCAAGGGGAGGCTGGAACCTATCTCAGTCGACTCTGGGAGGAGGCAAGGTACACCCTGATCTGCTCGCCAGTCCATCACAGGGAAAACACACACAACCATTCACACTCACATTCCCACCTAGGAGCAGTTTGGAACTGTGCGAGGAAGCCAGAGTAATGCATGCAAACGCAGGGACAACATACAAACTACACACAGAAACGCCCGGGGACTCGAACCCAGGACTTTCTTGCTATGAGGCACTACGCTACAGAGAAAAATTACTTACTCCTTTGCTCATACTACTAGGGTCATGGGGAGGTAAAGGCTGCATGGGTATGCCTTGGACAGCTCGCCAGACCATCGCAGGGCCAACCATTCGCACTCACATTCGGGGCACTTTAGAACAACCGATTGGCCTTACTTGCATATATTTGTACTGTTGGAAGAAACCAGAGTACCCGGCAGAAACTCACACAAGCACATGCACACAAGAACGTGCAAAATCTACACAGAAACACCCGGACACGGACTCAAACCCAGGCTGTGAGGCGCACACGTTAACCATTATGCCACCATGTGAAAGATATTTCGCAGCTTTCTTGATTACTTGAATAAACTCTCCAAGTTCAAAACAATGCTGTATTTGTGGCAGTGATTTAGAAACAAGTTAATGTCTGGAGTTTTCCAGTGATTTTTCTCTTTGTCTAACTCATTCCCCTAAATTGTTTAGGTATGTAAATGATTTATTTGAATAGTAATTGAGTGGTAGATGGAATGAAACATACAGAGCCCCTAAAGGGACATGGGGAGCGGGGGGCATTTCTTGTGAGCATGAGAAAGTATCTCATGAGCACAAGACATTATCTCGTGAGCACAAGACAGTATCTCGTGAGCACCAGAAAGTATCTTGTGAGCACAAGAAAGTATCTTTTGAGCACTAGACAGTATCTTGTGAACACCAGAGTATCTTGTGAGCAGAAGAAAGTATCTTGTGAGCACCAGAAAGTATCGCATGCGCACCAGAATATCTCGTGAGCACCAGAAATTATCTCGTGAGCACAAGACAGTATCTCGTGAGCACGAGAAAGTATCTCTTGAGCACTAGACAGTATCTCGTGAGCACAAGAAAGTATCTTATGCGCACCAGAGTATCTCGTGAGCACAAGAAAGTATCTCGTGAGCACAAGGCAGTATCTCGTGAGCACCAGAAAGTATCTCGTGAGCACCAGAAAGTATCTTGTGAGCACCAGAAAGTATCCCATGCTCACTAGAAACGTTTTATTTTGTTTGTTTGTTTATTTATTTATTTATTGCCATGTCCCTTTAGGGGCCCGTATTGTAGAAACACCTCAACAGGTCTAAATAAATAAATAAATAAATGGCTGAGTGATACAGGGAGGGTGGCTCCTCCTGTTTGGAGGGTGTAGACAGATGTGCTTTGCATATATTACACAGTGAGTTCAGGTTACACTGGGTGGGTCACTTGTAGTTTATAGAGAAACAACACCAGAGAGGAAACGGTTTTAAACTCCCGAGCAGTGAACACACACACCCCAATCTGAGTTATGTTTCGCTGTGGTATTGCGTATCCCCGCTGCAGGTGGATCCTGCCGCTTCTCCTGCTTTTCGCCGTTATTTTTGATATCATCGCCATCGCGGCTCAGTCAGGATGGGTGGAGGACGAAGACGCCAAGTCGCACTACGCCAGTATGTGGGATCAGTGCCGAAGCCGAGGCGACAAATGGAACTGCAAGAGTCTCATGGAGTTCTGTAAGTTTGGGTTTTTTCGCCCTGCGGTGTTGTACATGTGCTTAGCTTTTTAAAAATTCGACGAGAACCCGAGCAGAACTTTTACGCTAACTGCCAAACTCCACCCGTTTAAAGGCGCAGGTGTCCGGCCTGTTGCTTTCAGGATACATCCCAAACTCATTTAATGTGTAAAACAGTTAGTTAGAAGTTACACGATATGATTGGTAGCATTTAAATCTACTTAAATATTGGGTTACGTGATATTTTAAGAACAATAGCCCCGCTGGTAAAGTCATAACCTCAAGCCCCACTGACTTTCCCTGTTGTTGCTCAAAGCTATCCTGGTGATCCATCCGCCGCACTTTCGACATTCCGTTAATTTCCATTAATTGTGGTGCTTTTATAGTTTGTTTGGGTGTGTGTGTGTGTGTGTGTGGTTTTTTTTAAATAAATGCTTTAACGTTATTTTAAAAATTAATCTCGATTATTTTGAATCAGTAGGTTTAGCCATGTCGTCTTTTTTTCTGTTAAAATATTTTACGAATCTTGATAATTTGTAATAAGAGTAGATGACGAGAGAGTGAGTGAGAGTGAGAGAGAGAGAAAGAGTGTGAGTGAGTAACAGTTTGCCTTCAGGTGCAGGCGCCATTTTGTTGATGTGAGTCCTGTAGCCAGGTCTCCTGTTTAAAAATCCTCTGAGTATTGATTCAGTGTATGTTTTTTAACGTTTCAATAAAAGTTTTCTTCCTTCCCAATTTTCTTTTACTAAAAATTGAATATAATATTTATAATTACTTGGGTGGGTTTCCTCCGGGGTACTCCAGTTTCCTCCCACAGTCCAAAGAAATGCACATTAGGCTAACTATCTGTTCCAGATTGACCCTTCGTATGAGTGTAAATGGTTGTGTGTGTTGCCCTGTGAGCTGTTCAGGGTCTTGCCCCAGCATCGGCTGAGATAGGCACAGCCCCCGAGTGATCCTAATAGTATTATTATGCGTTCGACAGTTGAGTGTTTTTGTCAATCAGTTCAATAAGTGTCCAATTTCAAAGCTATATTCATACATGTATATCGTACAAGCTATTTTAATTTATGAAACACTTTTTTTTTTATGATTTATGTATTTTTTACTTTAAAGTAACCTAAAACTGAAGAAAAATTAAATCCAGATGTGGCTCGTTAAAGACATGGTTTCTACCATTTGACCAGAAATGAGGTGCAAGATGGCTGTAGGAACAACAGATCTAGACACAACTACACCTGAACTCAAGTATAAGGTGTTGTAGTTATGCTAGTCAAGGAGTAGATTAGTGTTGTTATGAGTGACGCCGTTTTTATGGCGGAGATAACCGGCAAAACTTCTGAAATGTACCATGAGTCACACCATTTTGCTGTCTGTTTATGTTCCACCTCTTGTCTCCTTGGGTGTTGACATGTAAGACAGTGACAGAGTGACAGCATGTACCAAAAACGTGAACAATTATTCAATTAGCTGTACTGTTCATTCCCATGAGATAATTCATACATACATACATACATCTATCTATATATATCTTAAAGATGTTTGCTAATGTACAACCAGTGTTTTGGTCTCATTTCAATGACCACTGGTCTTAATACTGTCCCAGGGAGGATTAGATATCAACATGATTCATACCTGATGGCAAATTAATCACAGGTTTACCATTAAAATGCAGGGACAAATTGAGAATTTCTAATATACATTTGCAGCTCATTAATTGTTAAGGTTGTGTGTGTGCGCTGACTGAATAATGTGCTTACAATAAACATACTATATGCTTTGCCTTTTTCAGCATGGGCTCAGGCTGTGGCTGCGATGATGATCATCGGCCTTATCATCCTCATTATAGCCTTCATTGTCTCCTGTGTTGCGCTCTGCTGTACCCTTAACATATCCCTTTTGCCATTAATTGGAGCTCTGCTCATTTTTGCTGGTAAGAATAGTTTTAAATAGTGAGATATAGTCTGTGTCTATGTAACTGTTTGTGATTAATGTCTTGGTACCCTATACTAACTAGATAAGGAAAATCTGTTTTGATTATTATCTTTTTTTTTGGGGGGGGGGGGGGGGTGTTTTTTTTAATAACTGTTCAAATGGAAGCATGCTGTACAAACGAAAAACGATAGTCAGTCTGTACAAGCCTGAACAACGGCAAGCCCTGGGCGATTTCCAAGTAATATGCGGAAGTTGTACACCTCTGATCACCACCCTCAGCTTTGTAATGCTGGATGCCTAAGGGTTGGGAGTGGTTACCAAGTTACCCAGTGTCCCAAAACACACACACATGTGCACGCACACCTACGTTTCAGTACGGTCGACAAAACTTGTCATGACTTTCTCTACAGCCTGCAATTTTATCGTCACATTATGCACACTGCCGTGTACAGCCTTAACCTAGGTGGTAGAGCAGGAAGAGCCTGTCCTCGATGAGTAATACGCTGGGGTGGGGTAATCTTATCTTTCTCACTCTTGTGTGACAGAGTTGCAGCTACACACCCTAAAGGGTGAGGCAGTTGCACAAGACTTTCAGTCTCGTCCCAGCCCTTCCCCATGGTGATGGAATCATTATCACAGTCACATTACTGTTTTGTGTTAGAAATGTACACGCAAGAGAAAGGGAAAATAAAGGCAGTTATGATTTTTTTTGGGGGGGTTGGGGTGTCTTTCTTTAATTTGATCATGTGACTTGTCATTTCAGCAATATTCCAGTTGATCGCCCTGATAATTTACCCAGTGAAATTCAACGAGCTCATCTTCGAAGGCAACTACGACTACACCTGGGCATATGGTTTCGGCTGGGGAGCCACCATCATTATGATTGGCTGCGGAATCCTGTTCTGTTGCCTTCCCAAATACGAAGATGAACTCTCAGGCGCAGCAAAGGTCAAATACTTCTACCAGTCATCCTAGAAGCCTTCTCCATCCTGCTACATGTTGCATTGCACTGTATCTTTAAGGACTGTTTTACTTAATGATATTACAAAAGCTCCAACTGGGAATTGGCACAATCTGCACAAGAAAAGATCCAGGTTCACTAAAATAAAACATGGGAAACACAAACAGTATTTTCTGCATTAATAAGGATTATTTATAAGTTTGACTTTTTATTTTTATTTTTAAACAACGAAGGCCTATGTTGTCCCAAAGCTCCATCATACTTGTACATGCTCCAGCAATACTGGCCATGTCTATTTTTATTACTTTCAAAGGTGACATTTCAGTTTTTATCACTGCCTCATAATATAATTTCCTTTTCCTGTTCCATGCAGACAAAAAAAACCCCAGTGGGTCTTAATCATAGCACCAGGGTAGAAACTTTAGGGGTACTCATCTTAGCATTTAAAGATTAATACATTACTAATGACTATTGGCTGTATCTTTATCTGGCAATTGAACTGAGTATATTTTTTAAAGCCTGGTTATTAATTAATTCATGTAGACTTGCACAGATTTTATTTTAGTAGCTAGCATTTTTAAAAATGTCTATTAGAAGTATTAAATATTAAAAACAAGTTTTACAGACATTAATCTCTTTATTGATTTTTTTTCCCCCTCTCATATCTCACTTCATACTAATCTATAATGCTACTGTCTTCAATTTCTGTAAAGAATGTGTGTGTTTGGTGTGAATGGACTGATGATTGTTTCTGTTGCTTGTGCAACTGCCTTTTTCTAATACTGATAGCAATATGAACTTTATATACAGATATATGATACACACTGATGTTAAGGAAAATGTCTGCTGTAGTACAACACAGCAAAAAAATGTTTTAAGGCTTTTCCGTTTTGATATGTTTCTTTTTCTTTTCTTTTTTTTAAACTCGATTTAACACTGTCCATGTTGTTTTCATAAGAGTTTTAATTCATTTTGTCTAGTTTTCATTGCAAGTCAATGCATAATAAAGGGAGACCAAACTGTTAGCAAGTGTGTATTCTGTTTTAATCCAAGTGCACATTCTTTATTTTAAGACAAAGACAACTCTTGCTAAAAGTTACGCTCAATCTAAACAGTAATAAAATCTGTCTGTGTGTGAAATCATAGATCGATAGCTTCTATTTTAACAATTTTGAGTGATGTCATGAAGGCACAACCTAACAGGAGGAGTATGGCTTTACTATATTACTAGTTTCCCACCGCACAGGAAATGATTGTAATGTAAATATTTTAATACCCCAACACAATTCAGTCGATAAAGGCCGTGAACGTGTCAAACCCCTGTGCTTATACATGTTAACTTGGGCCTCGACATCAGTGTGAATCTCAAATTTTCTAATAAAATTTTTTTTCATAAAATTGTTTAAACAGAGGCTATCAGCTTCACATTTTGCACACAGAAATATCTGGGGATTTGAACAGAATTAACATAACAAGTGTTGTCTTTTCCTTTATGCTGAATCTGATTCTGATGTGAACCACAATGTATTCAATATGACCAAACTGGCACTCATTTTTAACAGTGCTGTGTGTTGGTCACGTTTCCATTCAGCTATGAATACCAGTGATCTCATTAAAATGGCATGTCGAAGGGTGGAGTGTATTAGGCTGCAAGTGAACAGTCTGCTCCCGAAGTTGTGTTGGAAGCAGGAAAATGAGCAAGCGTAAGGATCCTGACTGATGTTGACAGGTGCCAAATTATGGCTAGATGACAGTCTATTGAACTCCAAAGGTCTTCGAAGGTCTTTTGGGGTGTTCCTGGTATGCAGTGTTAAGTACCTACCAAAAGTGGTACAAGAAAGTGGGAGGCTATGTAGCTGCAGACCAGTCAGATTGGATGCCACATGCTTGACCCCTGTCCACCACTGAAAGTGCTTACAATGGGCATCATGGGCATCAAAACCAAACCTTATGTTAAAAGGTGGACTGGTCTGATGAGTCACTTTTTTTATTTTATTTTTTTAAATTATATGGATTTCCATGGTTAAGACATGGCAACACAATGGACTATGAGAACAAAGCAAGCCACCAGAAGCAGTGTGATGATCTGGGCAATGCTCTTCTGGGAAGCTTTGGGTCCTAGAATTTATGAGGATGTTACTTTGACACGTACTGCTTACCTTACAATGCGCAACAAGTACACCCCTTATTGGCAATGGTGTTTTCTGATGACTCTAGCCTCTTTCACCCTGCCGTACTGCAAAAAATGGCCTTCAAATTCCCCATCTGTGGGATGTCCTGGATTAACAAGTCCAAACCATGTAGGATGGACCTTATAACTTACACAAATTAAAGCATGCGCTGTGAACTACTTGCTTCCAGATACACTAGTCTTGCTCTTTAAAGATAAGGTTTGTTGATGGTGGTGTAAGTAGATTTAACCAGCTACAGAAAATGAATAGGCCATAAGATGACGGTAAACACACACCAAAATTATAATCAGGGTTGCCAGGTTACATGTACAAAAAGCCTTACGGCATTTTCAGGGAAAATATAAAACCAAGATGTGACCATTAAGATCCTGCTTTAAAGACAATAAATCAAATTAATGTTCACAAAATTTAGGTGACGACAAAGGGAATGTGTACGTGTAGAAAGAACACGGAAATGTACAAAACAAGCTTTGGAGAGAGAAAGTGTAATAAGGGAGTTTCCACACCAAGTGATGTTAAATGCATGTTGCAATTAATGCCAACAAAAAAATGTACGCACACAAAAACATGGTTCCCACAGAAAAAAAGAGTGTGAGGAAAAAAAAGAACATCTTTCTCTCCCAATACCAGGATTTTGGGGGTAGTTTTGAGTATTTTTGTGAACTTCTTGCTTAAACCACTTACAGAAAGACCACTCCACTGACTTACTGTCAAGACATCATCTGAGTTTTACTCTTCATAGAGCTCATAGAGCTGCCATCAAGCGCAAACTCCACAGTCCTTTCATTCCTCTATTATTTGAGTCTTCATAACCAATGTATTCGATGTAAATTAATATAAAATAATTAAACTTGTGGCACTTTATCTAATACGGGGCAGTGACATCATTTCACAGTTGTCCTTTGTACGTTTTTATAAGTGGTTAGCCTACTTCATCATTCAGTCAGCTGAGATGGGCGCCAGCCTCCCTGCGACCCTAATTAGGAATAAGCGGTTCAGAAAATGAATGATGAATGAATAAATCATGTCTCTCTTTGTCTATGGTGAGAGGCATGTAAAAGAACCATTGCTGATTTTCATCAAGAATAGGCTGCATTGCTGTCAGCATGTTTCTGCCCTGTGATGGCCTGGCGAGCTATCCAGGGTTTACGCGGCCCTCGCCCAGGTTTTAACGGTTCAAAAAATGAATAAATGACTTTGGTGCCCCACTAGTGTCTCCACATAAATAAAGTTCTGAAAATGGGTGTAATATTTAAAAACTTTAGCAAGGATATAATTTTCTTTTTTTGGTAAATTTGTAAATTTTATCTAAAATTACAATAATAAGCAAATATGTTGCTTGGCTAGCCAAAAAAAAAGTGAATAGGACTGAAATTTGAACCACTTTTGACTGATCGCTGGAGTGTATTCTCCTTAATGAAAATGCCTTGGCTTATAATCCTAACCTTCACTGTGTTGAATCGCATGGACACCAAATGAAACAATGACGCTTGGCTGTAGCATCATCTATTGTTGTTGTGTTTTTGGTGTCTTCACTGAAAGCGAGTTCATACAACAGTGAAAGCTCCCATGTTCACAAACCTTGAGTGTGAAAGAGGCCTATTATCTGTTGTTTTATAGGTCAGTAGGTGGCGGTACAGCATGGCTTCCCTAAATATAACATAAGAGCTGTTTATTTTTCTCGCATATCAAGTTCATCACTTGTATAGGTTATAAAAAAAGGTAATTTAGCAGGATTGAGTTGCTGTAATTATTAAGCTCTGTGGTGATCTTCTTTTAAATGGTGCCGCTATAAGAAGGTCTGTGGATGCGTGCACACACTAAAAAAGGTCCACATGTATGAAGACCCAAGCCCATCCATTAAGCTGGCTACAGTCCTGACAATACTGTTTTTCATCCCCATGTTTGCACTACATCTGTTGTACACCTGCACAGTTAATCTACTGCACACACTGTGTACTCATTTTCATGTTTGTGTATATTTTGGGCTTGTTCTTATGTCTGGCACTGCATGTCATATTGTACTGCCAAATCTTTTGTATGCTTTTTATTCTCTAAATGAACATAACAAAACTTAAACCTTGAACCTAGAAATTGATAATTAACCTGACACGCCCACTTTCCCCACAACAGAATGCCTGTCAATCAGAACAGTTACAGCCTTTTATTCCAACAGCCCTGTTCGGAATACACGTCTGACAGTTACAGTCCACTGTCGGACCAATGTGCTGTCGGAGCATAGAGCCTTCATTCCCTGATCTGAAAACTGGATGGAAAATGAAGTCTACCAGTGAAGAACTGTCTTCAAGTGCAATACCACTGGGATCCGCTAGGGGCGGCCTTCCATAGACTTCCGTTTACAAACTTCCTCATATAAAATAAAAAATCACAATTTTTTTCACAAGTTGTTTTGAGGTAATTGGCTAAATTCTATTCTATTCTTTTATTTGAAAAACATTTGAAAAGTTAATTAGATATCAGACCTTACATATTTGCATATTTGGAGGCGTGTCAAGTTTGATTGACGTCCCCCAAATTGAGTGGTTTGTACAGAGCTAACAGTGTTAGCGGCTAATTAGTTTTTTGTTTTTTTTGGGGCAGATGTTTGTTTTCTTAGTGGTTTCTAATTTTAAAGTATGGTATATGAAATATTGAAATAAGTGTAATGCTTACAAAGCATTCTAGAAGCTGCTGCGTTTTCCTTTTGTTTAGTTAAAACGAACAATAGATTGCTAACAGAGCTAGTTAGCTAGCCGTAGCATTAGCTGAAATGGCAGCATGGTTAGGGTACATATTTGGTACAGGTAATATTGTTTGTATTGAGTCATGCTCGCTGTGCATGATAACTAACACAGGCTTTAAATATGTTTGCGGTGTTTTTCAGTAAATGCGACGTCCTGTCCGTGCTCCGACCAGAACGCCTGTGCTTTCAGAGCTTGAAGGCTCCTACATAACTATGTAAGACATATTCAACTTTTTATTTACTACATTATTTGCTGCTAATATAGCTAACATTCTTGTACTAGCTTGGACTAGAAGAATCGCGATGACGTCACAAACGGGGTCAACCAGTGGGGCGGCCATATTGGTTGGCAAAAAGACAAATGAAATCTCTGCAGCACGCCAACCGGTCGTTGTGCTGTGAACTGCTCCAGTTGTTTACAGGCTGTGCACATATATTCGTTCATTAACCTGTGGATTTACAAAGGCAGACAGCCTGGTTGAAGGCTTTGAAGCGTGCAAGATACAGAAAAACTATTTTATTTCGACAAAACTTTGATAATATTTTGAATAATGTGTCTCCAGTTATTAACTCGAATCTTCCTCAAAGCAGTTTGGATTTGTGCTGGGGTACGTTTCCTGTAGTATGGCACTGTAGTGTGTTAAGAATCCACTGATGATGTCTATCATTGCTCTACTGCAGGTTTATTGTTTAGAAGTGCTTGACTGAAATAGAAGAAATGATTCTTTAAAAAAAATACAAGTTTACAAAGTATTTGGGTCAAGTGGACAAGCTATTGTGTTTTGTGTGTGTGTGTGTGTGGTTTGTTTTGTTTGCTGTAAACTAGAACTACAAGGCTGTTGTTTTTTTTTGTTTGTTTTTTTTGTCATGCAACACTGAAGGTGCAGGGAATGAAGTCTGGTTGAAACATAAGTCAACACCCATGACGATAACACATATGTTTGACATCTGGAACTGTGTTTATTTTTGCAGTCAACGTCATGTGGCAGTTTTTCAGCAACACTGATTGAAATTACGTTTAATTACTGTCTTTTAATTCCTGCAGACCGTAATTATGGCCCTCATTGTGTAATTATTGAGTTTATAAAACTCTTATCTAAAAATCTATCGAAAAATCTTTTATATAATACACTATAAATACTGCAGTTTCAAATCCTGTCTATTTCTGGTACATATGGCTTTGGCAATAAAGGTGATTTGATTTGATAACTGTAAAGTGATGGGTTATTGATTAGATGGTTGGGAGTTCAGGCTTCAGTACCACCAAGCTGCCACGGTTGGGCATTTGAACAAAGCCTTTAACTCTGAACTGCTCCATTGGACAAATGAGTTAAAAAAAAAAGTTGTCTATCAAATTCCACAAGTGTCCCAACAACTGTCAGTAGCAAAATTCATCCCGCATAAACGACACTCAGAAATGATCTCAACAACAATGTTTGTACAGCCCTTGGTTACCTCCTAGTGTTGTAGTTTCTAAAACCAGTTGAACAGAGGTGCAAGCATTCTTGCTTGTACCAAACAGGCTTAGAAAAAAAGAAGCATGAGTCACGTCGTCTGAAGTTTTACTCAGACAATTATTGCTAACAATTATTGAATTTGTTTTAAAAAAAATTTGATTGCTCATGTTTGATTCATATACACATTTATTATCTAAGGCTTTATTTAAACAGTGTAAGAAATAGAATACTATACCCTTGCTATACTGTAGCAGAATCATCATTAACACCCTAACCTGTCATATCTTAGTGTGGTTAATTTTACATTTGTATCCATGTGTAATTAACAGTGAAGGGTGAATTTGTTTTTATTTATTATTATTCTAATTATTGAATTTTTTAAAATTTATTGTAACCATTACAGATGCAGGTCAGGTTTTGCTAAGTCCTGTGTAGTTAATGCCATCTTTTTTAAACTCGTTCAGAGTTTTGGTATATATTTTGTGAAAGCATAATTAAAAGCAAAAAAAAAAAAAAAAAAGAAACACAAACCCTAAAATTAGATTTTGTTATTAATTTTCATGCATTTTAACTATTACAGAGGCAGGACAGGTGAGCTCAGTGTCTTTTTAAACTCGTTTAGAATTTTATTATATACAACATGGAAACTTGGGGAAACTGCACTCCATATCAGTTTGGGTTCCCCCCCACAGCACATTCAAAGTTTTAGTATATAAAAATATGGAAAAATACAAGAAAAGCAAACTACAACTTAATTTTTTGATTTATTTTTCCATTTTTATTGTATGCAGATGACCGTGAAAAACTGAGTGCCCATCGTTTCAATTAAAGCATTATCCACTTAAGATAATGTTTTCTAATGTCCACATAGCAGACCAGTAAGATTGTGCTACTTTTGAATAGTGTAAATACTGTCTGTAATAGGCAAATTTATATTTATCTAAATGGATGTGTACATCTGTATTTATCTAAGGTGTTGTTACAGTGTCCTTTGTAAAAAGTGCTCTGCAAATGAAAACAAATAGGGGGAAATGTGACCTATCTAATTTGACCATAGTATTATTTTAGAAATTGAGGATTCAGAAGAGTCCACCGCACAAAGAGTCTCTGGATTTTATACAGAAAATATACTAAATATGTTCTGTGGATATAAATGCCTTGTTGGTGAGAGACTGAACAGACTAGTTTTAGCTGACATGAAGGCTCACAGTAACTGGAATCACTCTTTACAACTACTCTGAGCAGAAAACATTTTATAATACACACAGTGATGGTCTACAACATTGGGTTTCACAACCTGAAAGTAGAGAACTGAATACTGAGGTTACACTGCAGCCTCACAGACTCACAGATCCATCTATCTATCTATCAGTTTATTTATCTGTCTGTCTGTCTTGTATTTTTTATTATTATTTTTTAAAATAAAACAAATAAATAATAAATGATGTAATAAGTATGCACTTACTTGCAATATTGACAAAAGAACAATGTTGGCTTTAACCACTAGATGGCAGCAAATCCTTTCTTTAGACATATATTTGCAATGACGTCATTACAGATGTCTAGCCATGATGTCACTGAAAATAGGCTGGGGAGCTAGAAAGATCAAAAAAGTTTCACTACAGGTTTTTTAATCGCCATCAAAGGGATACATTTAAAGTACATTTTTAACTTGAGTAATTTTTTTTATAGAAATGTTATTTATAAATTATATAGAAATGTTATTTATAAATTAGTTTGTATGTTATATATAAATTTAGTCTGTGAAATTGTGTACTCAAGCATTTCTAAATGAAGTGACTGAATGAAAAATGTAATAAAAAATGTAATAAACTAACAAATAACACTAATTATTGATTTAAATAGATAAACTGTTTTTTATAAATAAGACATCAGCATTGTGTTGTTTAGAATTGAGTATGATCTTAAGATCATATATATATATATATATAAAATCCTGAGTCGATTTTCCGTAAAACAGTGATCAATACGTAGTAGAGCTAAATATATTGTTATACAATATATATATATATATATAAAATTGTGTAAATGTATGTGTGTGTATATATGTGTATATATATATATATATATATATGTATATATATATAAAATTGTGTGTGTGTGTGTGTGTGTGTGTGTGTGTGTGTGTGTTGCCCTGCAATAGTCTGGTGAGCTGTTCAGGGTGTCCC
>JAOUQZ010000039.1:5712247-5730842 GCA_028564935.1 Neosilurus hyrtlii
TATATATATATAAAATTAACATATTAAATACATAATCAAGTCAGGGCTGTACCTGGGCCGCTGTCTTTGATTGTGATTAAAGGGGCAAAGTGTTGCGAATCATAACCGAGCACTATGGGATACTTGTAGCACTCTCCTGGAGGCCAGTGGAGAGGCAGGTATATACCTCCAACATTGAGGGGTGAAAAAGAGGAGCCAGACTTCATACTCCGCAGCACTTGATCTGCGGACACACAACAGTTCGAGTTGAACTTCCTGTGTATGAGCTGCGCACGGGCAAACATTAAAGGCAAGGCAAGGTTAAGCTTGTGACCAAAGCACTAAATTTTATTAAGATGGTCAGCTCACCTGCAATCACAATAATTGGCCTGCGCAGGATATTCGACAGCACAAAGATGTGGATGTCTTCCAGAGAATCGAACTGTAGGCCGTTGCTGCTAGCCACAGGAGACGCCATATCAACTATTTTCTCCCATTCCTCTTCCCAGTTCTGAAATCAAAAGGCAGCACAAAAAAAAAACATTTGTATGATCCACAGTTCCACTCCGCTTCACAAACGGCTACAGATGGTAGGTATGGATTTTTTTTTTATAACCTAAAGATTTTTTCACATTTAAAAGTACGTAAATGTCACCAGGTCTCGAATACAAACCACAGGCCTACGTTCTGTCCACTGTAACGTTTCAGTGGCTTGGCATTTGGTTTTGTAGGTGTGTGTGTTTGTGTGTGTGTTTGGGCAGTCACCTTGGTGCTGTAGCGCAGGCCGGTCTGGGTGAACTCCTGGGAGTGGAGCAGCTCTGTCTGAAATCGTGCCCTGAAATTGCTGGTGTCTGTCTCTTTGAGTACAGCGTAAAGAGCCTTGCGCAGGACCAGGTCTGTGTCCTGTACACCTAGCATGTACTGTGAAGCTGCATGGAGCAGGCAATTCCCATCACCTACAGCAAAACAAAACAAAAGTAGGACTTCAGTGTTGTCTGAAATATGCATACACAATGTGGCTCAATGAAAATTCTTTTAAACAAACACTATACTTTATGAAAGCAACAGTGCTAAACACTCCTAAAGCATGGTGTTAGGCATGTTGGGACACTATTTTTTTTTTTTTTTTTATAAATTTCTCATACATTTGAATACTTGCCTTTCCATCAGAACTGCACAAAACACAATAAACACTTCAAGTTTGATCTGACAAGAATCAAAAGGAGCAAAAAAGGCCAGAGTTGAGTGTTCGTGCGTGCTGCAGACTGCCTTGCAGTTCCGGTTTGAATGCTGTCTTTTCTAGGCCGCCTCCACAAACTCAAAAGGGTATTTTTTTCCTTTAAAAGAAAGAAATCCCCCCCCCCCCCAAAAGGCTAAAAGCCAAGAGAGAAGCAAATTGTTCAGATGTAAAAGCACCAAACGTTTAGTTATATGGGATATGGCAGATATCTGTGTGCGTTTGGGCTTTCGCTGTTTGAGAAGAATTTTGGTGCCATAAGAGATGTGTTTGGCTGTTTAATCAGGCAGTGTGACTAAAAAAAAAAAAAAAAAAAAAGAACTGGGGAATTTCCAACACGCTGCTAGAACAGTTCAGACGTGTGTATTACAGGCGGTCATATAACTTTAAAAAAAAAAAAGAGGAAATATGCCTTTCAGAAGGCTTCAAATGTATAGAAATGGCACATATTACAGCAACTAGAGCAGAACTGGTCTGTATAAACCATAAAGCACTAGTGTGGGGTGTTTTATGAGTTGATCAACCTTGCACAAGGTTCACACTGTTAATAATAAACTCAAAAATCATGGGAAGGTATTTAGTTCTGACAAAAGTAGTATTTCATACAATAAAACCACTAGTGCTGCAATCAGAATACACATTTAATATGCAATACACTAATTGTTATAGATACTGCAAACACATGTACACACACATACATATATGGCCTGATAAAGGCCAGTGTAATTATTGAATTCTTACATTCTATTAAAGGACGCCGGGATTTTTTGAGGTTGTGCAACTGGTGTGGGACCTGGTAACAAGCAGTTCTAAAACAAGGCTCTAATACAACAGCGAGGAAATTCCCCTGCAAGCGATTTGCTCTGATTAAGTGCCTCGAGGCCGCCAGTGCAGCTTTTTCTTCCCTAGTTCAGCTCTTGAGACAGCAAAGTGGCTGGAATTTCCGAAGAGGAGGGGCCTGTTTCAACAGGAATGTCTGATCGCTCGCTAAACCTACGATATCACAATAGGAGGCTCCTTCTCCTTGTGGGTTCTTCTCACATCCATAATGGAACCTGAACATATGTTTGATTCAAATAAGGAACCTGAGTGGAGGATTTACTGGGTAAATTGATCCAGGCAAGCGTTCAGTTTTAGGCGTTAAATAGATAAAAATACTTTTTTTTTTTTTTTCTAAAGTGTAATAGACATTGTTAAAACAAATCTCCACCCATATAAGGCATACTGAGAAGCTGCCTCTTTGTTTCTTTTCTAATTTTAGAATAGTTCTGAATATGGCCTTTCTACAGCTCAAGGGCAGAAAGTTTCCTCTCGGTTTGAGACTTGCTTCACATGACTAGCCACTCAATCTGGAATGATCTGACATTACCAATGACACCAATGTGTTATGTAGTGTAGGTCTATAAAATATCCCCTCTTTAGAATAGCACTGACATTGCCATAACTTCGTCCAGTTCCCCCTCCAAAAAACTACCCATACATGGTTATACACCATCTAAATGAATGAATGACGCCTTATGAAAAGGGAAACAGATATGAAAACACAAGGAGCGGACATTTCGGAAATACCCAGACCACATCCTTATCAGCATGGATCATGTATTTGTGAACATGGACACCAAAGTTAAAAAAAAATAAAAACAACAACAGATGAATCAGCTGTGACCGCTGGCATGGATCGTCCTGCTGTCCTTGCTCTCGTCCCAGTGTCACCTGATGGGACTGATTTAATGAATAAGAAGCTGGATGCACTGCAGGACTTTTAACTCTATTACAGTTGAATCGGATCCTTAATTCAAGGCCAACTCTTTCTGTAAATCTTACTACGACATGAAACACTGTAAATCCCAACCACCTTGAACGATGCAGAACACGTTTGGCGAAAACATTCCTACAGCTAGTCAAGATTGTGAAAAATGAAGGCAACTCCTATCTACTATCAAAATAAACGAGCAGGTGAACCCACCCTATTGGATAAGACCTGGCCCGGGTAAAAGACGAGATAAACCATGCCTGTTTTTCAGCCAGAATGCCACACTAATCTGAGAACGACAAATAGCGTACATAGCTAGGCGACATTTTTGATGCACACGCATCATGTTTCCTGACGCGTCATATTCCGATGGTGCTCAACAGCACAACAGAGGGACAAAATGTAAGAACTCCAAAGACTGGGATTGAAGCATTACTTATCCAGCCACATGTCAGCCATGTAGTCTGACCTTGGATTAACGAGGCTCATTAAGAGCTACGAAGGAGCCCTAGATCAAATCTCAAGAAATGAATGATGAGGGATGGTAGGGGGACGTCGCGGTGACATCTGAGGATTTTCCCGTCAGTTCTGATATGCTCACGCTGCAGAAGAACGGCAGCTTTCCACGACTATTAACTCTTTGATCTTGCCCCAGATCTTACCAAAAGGTTCAGATTGTTTCCATTGAAAGCTTCAGTACTGAAGTGAACAACATTCATCTCACATCGAACTTACATTTAAAGTATGACGTCATCGATCTGTCCATCAAAAAAAAAAAAAAAGAAAACGCAACACCAATGGTACACCTTGCTATTTTGAGAAAACTTCTACATAAACTATAAATCAGAGTTAAAAACAAACCAGGAGTATAAATGAAATTAAATAATTATTAAACAAAAGAAATGTTTCATTGTTTGTAAATAAGCATGTACTATATCCTAGCAAACCCGTCCATTAGAGCCAACAAGTCGAGCTTTACGGTGACCTAAAGAAAAAGGCGTTACCATTCGTCCGAAGTGGCACCAGCTTCTTGACCTCCCGGCACCAGTTGAGCCTCTTCTCCTGCTCAAGCGAGGTCTGCATCGCCCGGTCCAAGATGGCCGACTGAATGATTTCACGGAAGGCCTGCGGGAACTGGCTCATCCGGATCATTTCCAGCGTGTAGCGGTGCATGCCGCGGAGATGGTGGACCAGCCCGCCACTGGCTGACGGCTTCACGACGTCGTGCGGCACGCGCTCGCGGATCTTCATGGCCTTCAGGAGGTTGCTCACAAATAGGAACTTGGGCAGGAAGTTTTGGCCTTGTGACATCGTGTTCTCTTGAGGGAAGGAGCAGGAAACCAGTTTAGCTCTGCGTGGTGAGGATGGGGGAGAAAAAAAAAGATTGGTGTGAACAATCATCACTTTCAGCACAACTTGGAAGAGATGAACGGACAAAGGGTTCGAAAGAGATGCTACCAAATATGACATCATATTAATTATCACGATTGTGGGATGTAGAGACGCCAGCATGCCATGGACCCACATTAGTAAGATCATCAGTGAATGAAGCACAAAGTCATGACACCTGAGACTGGAATTAGGAATCAGGATCAAAACAAGTGCACCATTGAATTTGCAGCAGGCCCGCCGTGCTCTTTACAGAACACCCCGCGTTTGATGAAAAGATTCCTCCTGGTACAAATTGAGCAGAATGCCGATGAAGAGACAATAAAAACACGCGGGGGAGTGTTGTCTGTCAGAGCACACGCAGGCACAATAGAGAGAGAGACACAGACACACACACAGAGAGAGAGAGAGAGAGAGAGCGCGCGCACGAGCGTCGATGCGGCTTTTCGCCACTCCGCTCCTCGCTCGAGCCGCCTGACGCTCCAATTACGTAATTCATCCAGTAAAAGCCGTCAGAGACAATGCAACGCGGTCACACGGCAAAAATGACACCATGTTCACCCCCCAGAAAAGAACACAGGCCTTTTCCTTGCGTGATACTCGGACATTTTCCCAAACAATGGCTGTCAAACCCGCGCGGTTCGTTCCGACATCCCCAAACAAACGCCTGCCAGGCTTTATTTACGGATCGTTTATTATGGAGCGCGCGCTCATTCCGTCCTGCAGAATAAAAGAGCCGCCTAGAATTAAATAAGCGCGTTATTACGGTGTTACCTGTTCAATATGTCGGTATCCGCCAACAAAGCCCATAAGATGCTCCGGTCCTCCTCCACCGCCTGCTGCTCGACTCAGTGTCGCTCCCGAATAAAACCTACGAGTCCATGGCGCCTTCAAACCCAATACAGCAGCCTGTTTTCACCAAACGCACATTCTAGCGTCCAAAAAAAACAAAAAACACGCCGTGCGACTCAATCCAGTCGAAAACGGCATCGAACTGATGTCAATAAGGAAATGCCAAAGGGGATTTCCGAGGAGGTACTTTCCACTTTCACAACCTATCATAAAACGAATTACTTCAGCTTAAAAGCCCGTACGGCGACGCTCATTCCAGCGTGATGACGTTACGTTCGAGCCAGTGACGCGATGACGCCGGGCGACGTGCGTGGGCGTGTCCTATTACTATTGTTATCCCCAGTTTCGCTTTTTAAACGTTTCTCTACATGTATGACACGAGTGGATCATCATACACTGATGCATACAGATTCAACCCCCCTCCACACACACAGGCCTATATTTAAAATATCTGCCAGTTGTATATTTTTGCCCTGTTATGTCCAAGATATAGTGGTTATCATGTCCACCTCACTTCCAGATGGTCCTAGGTTTGATTTCCAGGCTTGTGTGTGGAGTTTGCATGTTCTCCACGTGCTTGTACAAGGGTTTCCCCCGTGGGTACTCCGGTTTCCTCCCACAATCCAAAGACATGCACATTAGACATAACAGGTGAGCGTGAACGGCGTGTTGTCCTGTGATGGACTGGCAAGCTGTTCAGGGTGTACCCCGCCTTCACCCAGACTCACCTGAGATAGTAGGATAGGATTAAGGAGTGGGCAGATGACTGAGGGACGTATGTTAGGAAGCTGGTGTCAGCCGTTATCACCCCTTGAGCAGAAGTGGCTCAGCTTGGCAGTTAACTTTAATCATTGATCCACCACTAAACAAGCTTGGGATCATCGTGGTGTGATATAAACCACATTTTCGAATCCAAGGAACTCATTGAACCGTTGAAAAAGATCTTTCACAGACCCCAGACCCACGCTTTAAAACTCACTTTATGATTATCACACACATTCATTTATTCATTCATCCATTTGTCAAGCTGTTTAATCTTATTAGTTTCGCCTGGAGGCTGGAGCCTGTCTCAGACAATTCACTGCAAAGGCGGGGATTACCGTGAACAGCACACCAGTGCACCTCTGGGCAACACACATACCTATCTTAGCATGATATGCACTTCTCTGGTCTGTGGGAGGAATCCAGAGTGACCGGAGGAAGCCCACGGAAGGACAGGGAGAACATGCAAACTAGGCACAGAAACGCCCTTACCAAGCCCAGGACTAGAACCCAGGACCTTCTTGTTGTGAAGGGAACATGCAGACCATCACATCATGCAGTACAAAATGTTATATATTTATATAATTATGTTTGAATCTTGTTGATTGTATTGATGGTGCTGTTGTAGGTAGAAGCTTTCAGTGAAAATAATTTTAACCTATTTGTTTCATCTGAGTTCTTTATATTCCTGTGGTGAGATTACAATCAGGATGTTTTCATTGTCCTAATAAATTGGTAGCCATAGATTATTAGCAAGTTTTTTGTTCTTCCATTTACAGACAGCTACAGATCTTGTAAGTCATGAAAACATGACATTATTACCTGAATATCTTGATACGACTTGATTTAATGAAATGATCCCATCTGGTCCCAATATTTGTGTCAGGCTAGTGTTTTACCATCATTTTGCTCAAATTTAGTTATACGAAAGTTTCACACAGTCCCCCATTCTGTTTCTTCATGAGTACATTTCTGTGATGATGTACTTACCATCCAGTTTCAGTCTTCACACACGGCACACAGGCATCTACGAAGCTGTCACTGTCTTGTACCTTCTGCCAAAATCCTTTTCACTAAGGGTCCTCATAGACATCTCTCATGTTCTCCTGCCATATCGTCTCCTGTAATGTACAATGCACCACCCATTATGGATATAAACCTACCTATGATTCACATCAATCACCTAAAAAAAATTTTTTTCATTCACTTTAGTCAAGGGGAACTTCCCAGAGTTATTCTCAGACAGACATGAAAAGAAAACATTATGAGGTGAAGAAAAGTTTTTCTTCGTCTTTTTTTTTCCACAGCCCAGCCTTCTCTATTATTTTCTCCTCATGGTTAGATTGAAATGATAACTGGTCTTTTATTATAAACAGTGTAGTGACTGGATTTTTGTATTTGTACTTGTTAGTATTTGTGTTATTTTTAGATCTAACAGGAATCCTAGCTCATAAAAGACTACATTATGACCCAGGGTGTGACAAAGGGATGTGACACAAGTTTGTTCTGAGACATGGGATCTTCAGGAGTTTGGAAATTCAGGGGTTTGCTTTGCAAAAATTCATTGATAGAAATGAAACCATTTACTGCTGTCTTCGAAATGAAAAAGGAACACACGCGCCATCTAGTGGACCCTAGAAATACTGCCTTATTTTACCCTCATTACTGGGATTAATGCAACTACAGATGGAACTAGAAACATTTATTTCAGTAATTCATCTTAAAAGGTGAAAGTAAACTATTATATAGACTCATTACATGCAAAGTGTAATATTTCAAGCTCTTATTTGTTATCATTTTACAGCTTATGAAAATCCAACATCTCAGAAAATTACAATGTTACATGAAATCAATAATAAAAAAAAGGATTTTAAATACATTAGAAATGTCAGCCCTCTGAAAAGTATAATCATGTGTACTCATGTACTTAGTACTTGGTTTGGTAGTAGTGGTGTCGCCTGTAAAAGTCCTGCATAGAGATAAAACGATCGGCTTCTAATGATTAACTATTATAATAGTATATTGAGTATAAAAGTATTATTGTTTTTATTATTAATATAATTATTATTACTACAGTGATTGCAACAGGCACAGAAATTAACCGAATTATACTTTCTGTGCTGGGGGTGCTGCAGCAGTATTTGAGTTATTAACATGTCTACCCCACAGCAAGAAGATCATGGGTTCGAGTCCCAGGCTTGATGAGGGTGTTTCTGTGCGCAGTTTGCATGTTTGCGTTGATTTTCTCCAGGACCTCCGGTTTCCTCCCACAGTCCAAAGACATGCACATTAGGCTAACTGGCTGTTCCCTCACTGTGAGTAGTAGTATATGTGCTGGCCCTGCAATGGATTGGCAAGCTGTTCAGGGTGTACACGGCCTTCAGTCAGAGTCGGCTGAAATAGGCTTCAGCCTACCCGTTTTGAAATAATTGCTGTAATAGAAGAACTATGAACATTTGAAAGCCAATACGTCTACTAAAATTCAGCATTTTTTAATAAAATATATCTGGGAAACAGCTGAAAACATAGTCAAGGAGTTAAGGAGCAGGTTCCCCGGTCTTATTTTTTTAATTCAGGTATTTCCATTGATTTCTGTTAAAATCCACAGGGGGGACAAGCACCATAAGAAAACCTGAACCGCTACTAGGAAATGAAATACAGGAAACATGGCTTGTAATTACAGCCAACAAGCAGCAAGAATTTACAAGCAAGGTTTTACATAAGGAAAAAATATATAATGGAAAACAAGATTATATGATATAACAGACTTTTATGGTTCCATACGCATTTTAGAGAACTGGTGGTGTTTGTGTGGAATTCTATAGAATTACAGATATGGGGAATTCTGCTGGATTTCCTAATAACAAGGTGACAGCTGACCCCAACCCTAACAATAAATATTTCTAAGAACAAGTTTTTGCATTTCACTTTCTTATGGGAAAGGAATTTAAAAAGAAAACCCTCAAATCTTATATCATATACATTGGGGATGATAGGAAAAACACCTAGCAAAGTAAGCAAACCTAGGGGGGTTTCTTCAGCCCAGTAGGCTGACTTCTCTGTGCAAATCCTCTCTCGTATACCATCTGACTGGCAAAGTGTTCACCCTCAAAGTGCTTGAAGCATAGCATGCTAGTATTAGCGGCATTGAAATTTCCAACAAAATGTGTCTGTTTTCCTGCTCAATGACTGTCTTTTGGCCATTCAAAGAAGCATTGTGTCAGACGTGGCATCTTTTAAAAGCGAAGAGAATGTGGAATGTACATGATAATATGTACAATCATCTTTTGGCATTTGTTTACTAAGATGGTTCTTGAAATGGTGTCACTACTGAAGGCTACTGGAGCTTGCCAGAGATTTGCATCCTGGTTGTTAAGGGCACTGATGAATTCAGTCTCAGGGAAATTTGATGTGCTTTCTCATAATATTCCTTTAAACTGTTAATGTTTCTGCTCTGGGGCACAAACAAGCAGGATCCTGTATCAGGATCATTGTGTTACTGGCCTTTAAAACCCTTGGCGATCACAAGAGGTCTAAGAACCCTACAGGTACCTATTACTATTCTTTTAAGATTGACCATATCAATGGGAAACTAGTTCTAACTCCGAGCAAGCCATCTAATACAGTGTTTACTTTGTATATAGGCATTTTATTTTAGGGCTAGGATGCTATACTGGGAACAATGAGAGTTAAGTGTGAGCACTTCCTAGATGTGATGCCAGTCCATCACAGGGAACCATGCATACACTGGTATAGTATAGTGTAGTATAGATAAGTATAGAGTAGTGAAGTATATAATAGTATAGGATAGAGTAGTACAGTATACTGTAGAGGAATATAGTATACTATAGTATAGCGTAGTATAGTACCGTATACTATAGTATGGAGTAGTATGATATAGTGTAATATACAGTAGTATAGGGTGGTATATAATAGTAAAGTGTGTAGTAATACAGTATGTTATACTACAATATAGTGTAGTATACTACAGTATGGAGTTTAGATAAGTATAGAGTAATGAAGTATATAACAGTATAGGATAGAGTAGTACAGTATACTGTAGAGCAGTAGAGTATACCATAGTATAGAGTAGTATAGTACAGTATACTATAGTATGGAGTAGTATGCTATAGTGTATTATACAGTAGTATAGGGTGGTATATAATAGTAAAGTGTGGAGTAATACACTATGGTATACTACAGTATAGAGTAGAATATAATAGTAGAGTATTATGGAGTATAGTATAATAGAGTGGCACTGTATGTGTACTTTTGTATTGAGTAATATATAATAGTATAAATTAGTATAAATTAATACAGTATAGAATAGTATAGAGTAGTATAGTACAGTATACTATAGTATGGAGTAATATGGAGTAATATTTTATAGTTTAGTACATAATATAGTATAGAGTAGTATATAATATTAGAGTATAATGTATATTGTAGTACAGTATTGTATACTATAGCATAGAGCTGTATGTAATAGTATACAAGAAGATATATAACAGCAAGAAGGTCCTGGTTTAAGTCATAGGCTTGGGCATTTCTGTGCGGAGTTTGCATGTTCTCCACCTGCCTGCTTGGGTTTACTCTGGGTACCCTGGTTTCCTCCCACAGACAAAAGGCATTCACGTTAGGCTAACTGACTGTTCCAAATTGCCCTCAGATGTGAGTGTGAATGGTCACGATGGTTTGGTGTGCTGTTGTAGGTTTACCCCACATATGCCCAGTGTCATCTGAGATAGGAACCAGCTCCCCCGCATAGTAGTAGTAGATAAAATGTTCGGCGAGTAAGTATAGTATAGTGAATTTAGTATAGCCAGGTCACTTCTATGGTAGATTTGTGGTAGAAGGAAAACTAAGAACCAGGAGGAAGCCCATATGAAGTTACACAGACCGTAATCACTGTTTATGATTGAAACTGGTTAATCCACAAATACTGAATAGTCGGTCACAGTAATATGGGAATGACAGCTGAAAAAAAAGCCTAGTGGTCAAAACCCTTTCCTTTTTTTATATTTATTTATGCCATGTAGTTTCCACTCATGTTAGAATTTCTTTCAAATGAAACTAATTACAAGTCAAATAACAGTAATGATTTGATCCATGGGTAGTTTTCTGGCATTCTGTTTCACTCGGTACTATTCTGTGCAGTAATGCAGTAATTTCAGACCACAAACTGGAGATGAGGAAGTAAGACTGAAACTTGGGAATTTGCAGACTAGAAGAAAAATACATGATACAAGTACAGGAACTAAATGTATTTACAAGCAAGAAATTTAATTTTAACTCAGAGTACAAATCAGATACTGATTTTTTTTTACTTTCGCAGTTTTTCGATTGAGTATAAATAATACAATTCATCCATTCATTTTCTAAGCCGCTTATTCCTAATTAGGGTCGCAGGGAGGCTGTCTATCTCAGGAGACTCTGGGTGAGGGCGCGGTACACCCTGGAGAGCTCGCCAGGCAATCGCAGGGCCAACACACAAAAGAACGTTCACACTTGCCCCGAGGGACGATTTGGAATAGCCAATTAGCATACAGTGCATGTTACAGGACTGTGGGAGGAAACTGGAGTACCCGGTAGAAACCCATGCGAGCATTGGAGAACATACAAACTCCCCACAGAAAGGCCTGAGCTGGGAGGCGGACGTGCTAACCACTGGGTCACCATCTTACTGATTACACTTCATTTGCATTGCAAACTATATGGTCTGTGATGACATCACTCATTACCAAGCTTTATATATCTGCGTTGCTACAAATAAGTACGAACACATGTGATCTTGTATCATGGCCATGGGCTCACTACAGTCTTAGTCCAAACAGTCTTCCCTTAGTAATCAGACAAAGTGAGCCCTGTCTGTCATCTGACTCCAAGTTTTATTGTCTTGCACCTCGATCTTGCTGTCTTCAGGCCACGCCTACGCACCCTTTGTCGATCCTTACTTGACCTCCTCCGTGCTTGTATGGACTTCTTACGGGTACTCTGGTGTCCTCTCACAATGCAAAGACATGAACAGTAGGCTAATTGGCTGTTCCAGATTGCCCCTAGGTGTGAGTGTAAATGGTTGTGTGTTGACCCTGCAGTGGTCTGGCGCTCTGTACAGGGTGTACCCTGCCTTCGCCCAATGTTGGCCAAAGATAGGCTCCAGCCTCCCTATGATCCTAGAGGATTAAGCGGTTTGACAAGTGGGTGCCCAAGAATAGCCCAACATTTACATGGAAAATTTTTCTCTAGCATGACACAAGGTTAGACAAGGTAGAAAAAAATGAAACCTCACAGATTAAAGCTGTCCTGCAGGCTCATGATCATGGATAATAATAATAATTATAATTTAAATAATAATAATTCTCTTGTTCTTATTGCCCCACAATTATTTTATTTTTACTTTTTTTTTCTTCCTTCTGGCTTTTGTGTAGAAACCGTAGGTCTTCTGGATATGCATATAGGAGGCCGGCTCTTCTCTGATGCTTTTGTTTTTATTTTGGTTTCATGTCAGTTTTAGTTTTTACTTTACTGTACTTTACTGCCACCTTCTGGAACCAGTCAGTTACTGTCATATCCTCATCTTCAGAGTGGCAGAGCAACCACAGTGCCAATATATCATCCAAGGGAGTACGTGGAGTTTGGGTCTTCAAATGGTGCTCTCGTGGGTTTCTGCTGGGTACTCCGGTTTTCTCCTACACCAAAGACTAGAGCAATGAGCCCATTAGGTCAACTAGCTATACTAAACTGTCCATAGATATGGATGTGAGTGTGATTAGTTGTCTGTGCTAGCACTTGAACAGACTCGAAGTGAGCCTCGCATTGGCTTCAGCTTCACCGGTGACCCTGGTAAATAAGGGCTTTATATAATGGATATATGGCTGGATGGATCACTGCTGATAGCACATCTACCAGCTTAGTTAGAGAGAGAGAGTAGTCCACCTGGCCTGGAATGTTTTTCCTGTTGTTCTCAGTATAATATAAGTTCAGGTCATGTCAGCTTTTTGCCAGCAGAGGTCGCCCTTACCTAAACTCTAACACGACTGTTCACACATTGCCTCATTCTATAAGTTCTGGGCCTTATTCCAGCATTTACCTAGGCCTGCTTCTAGAGCTTTACCTTGCCCTTTAGACTGTTTTTGTGTTATCTGTGCTTTAATTCTTTTATCCTGAAGCATTAGGTGGTATATTTTGAATTATGGACTTTGTTGCGATCAGCCTCCACCAATAGGGTCTTACCTTTCTTCTGAGATGTGTGTTACCTCATCTGATGGTTATGTATGATTAATAGAATCATACCTATATGCAGTATGTTATTGGATTTATTTAGGTTCTTTGTCAGGGTCAGTGTGTATCCATGGCCTATTCCATGTATAAGAGGCAGTGCACCCTGAATGAGATGCAAGACCACCATGCAAACACTATTTTGCTAGATTTGCTATTAATGTTTATAGCATTTATTTTACTTATTTTTTTAATTATTATTTATCTTGACTACATGTGGAAAATATACAGTGGTTAAAAGTGCTGCAAAAAACAAACAAACAAAAAAACCTACATATGACGCTAGGTGGCAGCAAAGATTCAAACCTCTGTACTGAACTGATTTTTCTAGACAACCAATAGCTTACTATGTACAGTATATATATATAGCATCCATTACATTTAAATATTGGCCTTAAAGTGTGTGTGTATAGGTGGGGGGGTGATGTTAAGTGCAGTAGACACATGGCATTACATCAACCAGAACATTCAAGACTCATTTCTCTAACTGTTGATTGTCCAATATATTTTTTTAAAAAGAAAAATATGTAAAGAAGAAATTACTTGATTGCTGCATTAAGAAAGGTACATGATAGATGCTGCTTGTTCTACCATAAAAATGTGAGACAGAAAAGTGATACACTTCTCACTTCACTGATGTTACAAGACGACACGGCACCTGCACGGCATTGATGCCTTTGTCAGGGATATTTGTGATACACACTAAATCCTCATTTTAAGCCATTAGAAGTCTGTTGCATGAAGTCTGCCATCATTCTGGATGATGTTTCTTTTTTTATAAAAAGAAATGTTGCATATTTTTTTAATGTGTGAGAGATTATCTCTACCAGTCCAAGCAGATGTTTGAAACTTCAATCACACCAACAAACTGATAGGAAATTATTGCTGGAATTTTACGCTGGCAAAGATGATACAACAACATGCGAGAGACATGCAAAGAAGTCATAAATAAATATAAATGTAATTAATGCATTTTGGATTGAGACAGTCATGTACAAGTGATCTTTGGTGTAAATTGTGAAAAAAAATATTATATGAACTTGACATAAATTAATTAATTCTCATTTGTAATTTATTACAAATTTATTATTACAATAATATATAGAAGAAAGAAAAAAACAATTGACATTTTTAAATACAACTTAATTTAGATCAAGTTTAGTTTAGATCAATAAATAAAAAGAATACAGTTCTGTAAATGTACTGTAAATTCTATCAAATGCAGCCTTTCATTCTTTTACTCAGTTGCTACACTGTGCGAAAGAACATTTACAAAAAGCTATTTATTCTTTGAAAGTGCTGCATTTGAAAATTTCTCCTTCAAATTTCTCTTAAGTGGTCTGTGACATAGTGTTGTTCCATTCAGGGTGCGTTCCTGCCTGGTGTTCCAGGTGGTCATTGGATTTGAATGAATGAATTATTGAATAATGTACATTACAAAATGCATTTTCACTTTATTAATTGAGAAAATGCCAAAAAATAGTAACCATTATTAAAAATTAATTATTGATCAAAATAAATATTAGCTACATTTTATATTTCATACAGAAGCCATTTCACAAATTTGTCCCCAATTTTTAGTTTTAACAAACATTGTTTCTTGATTATTTTCTACATGCCATACCACTCACTCCGCATCTATTTTTCATGTACAGTGAGTGGTTTTGTGGTAGCTGTTGCAATGTATATTTTTACTTGAGAGGGTTAAATGCCTACTGCAGCATCTGTTCGCGAGGACAAAACATCCAGTCAGACTCACATTCACACCTAGTGCCAATTTAGAGTAGCCAGCTGTCTTAATGTACACGGCTTTTTGACTGTGGCAGGAAAACGGAGAAGACCAAGAAAGCCCATGCAAGTGCAAGGAGAACATGCAGGCTTAACCTTCTTTCTGTTAGGTGAGAATTCTATCCACTACACCACCATGCACCCCTGCATGCAATATAGTATACAGTGATATCAATAACTGTTAATTTTTGCATTAATAATTGATTCAAGTATTGTCCTGAGATGGCAGGGCGGGTGATATCTGTTATCCCGAGATACCAGTGGTTCCCATGTAGTATATACTAAATACTAATATTCTCCCCCCCTCAAAGAAAAGGTAAAATATGGATTAAAACAAGCAAAAAAAAAAAAAGAGAGTGATAAATAATGAAAAGAAAAAAGTATGAAATATGGGTGGGGTATAAAATAATGGAAGTAGTGATAAAGGAATTCAGTTATAAGTTTAGAACATAGTACTGAATATCCTTAGGAAGTGATTGATGGTTTTCACCATTCTTCGTTCATGCTCTAGACTTATAAAGCAAAACGTGATAAGAAAACAGGCTGGTACTTTTCCTGCGCATCTTGGTTAACCCGGAGACTTTGACTGTTGCACATGTTTCTATTCTTTAGGTCTCGAATATCCTATAGCAACCGTTTAAAGTGTTACTTTCTCTTCTCTCTTTAACATTATATACTTTGGAGACGGTAGCAGAGACATATGGCTGCCTGCAGTTTTCTCTCTGGTTATCTGCATTTGTTTGTAAGTACACAAAAACCCCACATCTAAATAGGTGCTTGAAACTACACACAGGTGAAACTCATCATGTTACTTGTTGGTTCTGTCTGTCACTCCTTTGCCTGCAAAGGGAACTCACTCATGCCCACAGTAAACCAAAATACTAAATTTAAATGAAACACCCTCTGGCTTAGGACTTTTACATACAGACAAGTGAAAAAGTAATTTTTTCAAGATATTTGAACAAGCAAACATTTTATTCTCACAGTGTCTATAGACAAAAATGAGATAACAACTTGAAAAGAACATGGCAGCTTAATCTTAGGTTTACAAAGTTGCATGTTTGCACTTCTGGTGAAATAAAAAAACATCATATCAACACAACACCTCTTTCCAACTGTCAAGCATTGTGGTGAAAGGGGAATACTCCAGGCTTGTTTTTCAGCCACCAGACCTGGGCAACTTGCAGTTATTGAGTCTGCCGTAAAATATTCTAGAGTCAAATCTGAGGCCATCTGTCGGGCGGCTAAAGCTTAGTTGAAAATGGTTCATGCAACAGGACAATGATCCCAAGCACACCAGAAAATTTGCAACAGAATGCCTGAAAAAAAAGAGAGCTGTCCAAAAAACGAATGATTGAAATCCTGTGGCAGGACTTTAAGAAAGCTGTGCATGAACAAATTATCTCAAATGTTAATGAACTGAAGCAATGTTGTTATGGAAGAGTGGCCCAAAATTCCTCCACAAGGATGTGAGAGACTGATAAAATCACACAAAACGTGATTACAAGTTATTGCTGCGTTATTAAAGGTGGGTCTAGACGCTATTGAATCATGTGGTGTACTTAGTTAATTTACACATAGCTTCTGCATTTTGGCAAATTTTTTTTAAATTAATAACATGATGGAATCTGTTGTGTGTAGTTTTACACCTGACATTAGATTTGTTTAATTATAAGGCTTGATAAGGACCGAATGGTTTTTATTATGTCCTGATCAGTAAAACCATACAATTGAAAAAGGGTGTAGGTTTTTTTTTTTCATGGAATTGTTTGGTTTTCACCACACATACAAACTATGACTATCACCAAACTACAGTCTTTGATTCACCTGTTCTGTGCACATTATTCCAAAAGGCCTGGTCTTTGCCTTTATGGTCATTTGGAAACTGTAGTTTTGCTATATAGGTCTTTTTATACAGCTAAGGCGTTTTATCTGACATGTGTCCCATGTAGGTTTCTTTTGCAACAACAGTTGGAAAGTGCATATGTCCTCCTTTGTTGAAATTGTGGAGTTCTTGGAGACCGCATCAAATAGTCTGCTTTAAGGTTGAATTTGCTGTGGCAGGCAGTCCTTGAGAAATTGGTAGTTTAAAATCTATGCACCTGGATATGAGCCTTTTTAAATCCCTTGCCGGAGTCGTAGACATCCACAACCTTATAATAGCAGTGAAAAAAACCACAGCCTAGATATCAGGTTTAAATTCGACAGGTACCACTTGCAGGAGGTTCTAATCGATGCCACCTAATCTTATACACTTTTTCTACACTACTGGTCTGTTTTTCCTTTATTTATATGATGGAAATTACTTCAAAATGGCAATTTTAAATTTACTCTGTTGGAGTACGTCATCTTTTTTTTGTGTAAGCAGTGTAGGAGAAGGGGGTGAAGTGTCTATTTTTTCAAATAAGTCAGATGGACATTTATAGTTTTTTATTCATACCAAAATATGGGTATGATTTGTTTAATGCTGGCATTTTATATTGTTTGGGCTCAAGCTTTTCTCTTCTGAAAGAAAAACTGTTAAATATCATAAAATGCACAAGTTATAGTGCATGAAATGAAACCAGCATGTGGTTTCGGATTAAAACTTTACTGACTAGAGAATGTTCTTCAGAATTACTTTGGTAAACAAGGATATGGTTCTATGGAGCACTAAAGTCTCCTGTGGTACTCTAAATAAGTCCTTCATTAATATAATAAATGATTGCATGTGTCTTTCCTTATTAAAATTTCACTGTAAAATGCAACCTTTGTTATGAGTCAGGCCAATGGATGACAAGCATCAAGTTTAGTCAGTAAGTGTTCTGATATGTTTCTTAGGAAAGCGCTTTCATTCGCACTTCTGCAAGGTCAGGAGGATCAGATCTCAGCAGTCATCCCCTGATGAACTTGCACTTAAATCACATGGCGCCTTGGTAACATCGAAACAACATGCTCTGATATCTTTTTTTCTCACTGAACCTTCCTGCTTTCAGTGGAGACAAAGGGAAGTGCAGACATGGAGCATAGAGCAGGGACGTGCGGAGTGAAGCAAGCCACTTCTCAAGGCCAGAGGCCAGGGAACGTATGACAAAGAGGCCCCCGTACAGAGGGCTGCCTTCCCCTGGAGAGAGAGTGGCGCTTCTGCCCAGCAGGCTCCTTATGCTTGGTTTAGAGAAGGGGTTTTGTGTGAGTGCGCATGCGTGCGCGTGTATGTGACAGTCGGAGATCATAGCTGTACATTTGCATACACTGTGTTTAATAGATGACTAATGAAGTATGAACTTTACTAGTTTTTGCTTTGGCGTGAACACTAGTTTAGCCACAAGAGACAGGGTGGGTGCAGTACTGATTGCTTCCTCTTGTATGCACTAGTGAGCAGAAAAGAATAGTGTATGGGGGTGTGTTTGAGTGCGGAGGACAGAAGCGCTGTCAGTGGGACATCCCATCACTCTCTCCACACTTCTGCTGTCACTTGCATTGTACAGGAGCATTACTCAGCCCCACACGCACAGGTTCCTAGGTAACTCTGTGTAAAGAGTGTGTGTGGGGGGGGGGGGGGGGGGCGCCGGGGGGGT
>JAOUQZ010000039.1:5746510-5762356 GCA_028564935.1 Neosilurus hyrtlii
CCTGAACCAGAACACTGGTACCTGGACACTGTAGACTCTCCCCACACACACAAACATCCACCTCAGCTGACTGCTGCGCAGAGACACTTGTCACTTTACGGACACTTGTCACTTTGCACATAAACACTTTACAGACAAACAATTACTTGAAAAATCGCCACCACATTACATTATATTTCATTATATTGTCTTTATATTTGCATTTAAATTTCACTTGTATTTCATTTTATATATATATTTTTGTATTCTATATTTTATTTTATATTTATATTTTATTTTTTATTCTATATATTTTCTTTATTTTCTATTTTTGCATTTTAATATTTATACTGACCTTTAACTGTAAAAACTGTAAAATCCTTTAAATAGTTTTAGTTATTTTTGTTGTTCTTTTCTTGCTGTTACTTTGATAGCTTATTCTGTACATTTTCGTACTAAGCATTTCACTACATATTGTACTGTGCATAATTTGTATGTGACAAATAAAATTTGAGTTTGAATTGGAATCCAAATCATCCTTGAATTTTTCTGATGTTGTGTCATGTCCCTGTGGTGCAGAGGTTAAGGGTGGATACAAAAATGTAGAAAGTATTTAACAGCTTTCTTTATAAATAGAGGTAGAGGCAACCCAAAACACAGCGTAGTCCAGGCAGGCACAAGTCAAACGATCAAACTTCCGAGGCAAGGCAAGCTCACATGCGTGGATCAGGCAGGAAAAGATAATACACCAACAGGCAATATCACAGGCAGGGACAGAATCAGGAGACCACTAAACAAATGTAAACACACCTGAAATAAGGCTTGGAAATTACTAATCATTAGGATACAATAACAATGCTTCACAATGTGTATTCCTTTAGGATTGTATGTATAGTCTTCCTCATTACATGTGTGAAAGTTTGCACTGCACATGCAAGCTGCTTTCTGATGCCTCCTAGACCATGTTGTAGTTGCACTATAGTTCTTCCACCTTAGAAACCCGAAAGTGACTGCAGTGCTGCGAACGAGATATGTTGTCTATGTTCTTCTGCAGTTCCTCATAGGCTGTGAATAGCATTATTCTGAAAGTGATGCCCTACCTTAAAATTTAACATTTTTTATTCTATTCTTACACACTTGATATGAATAACTGTGCGTTCTGATTTGCAGGTCTACCACTAAGATATCAGCTCATATAACATTACTAGGTGAGTACAGAAAAATGGAATGGGTTCCATTCGTCCATCTGTCTATCACCCTTTAGTTTTACTAAACATTTACTTTGTTGAAGCTGGGGCTTTCAAACTGGGTTTGCTGGTTCACTACTATGAGTTCTAGGATGAGTTTGCGTGTGAGTGACCTTGACCTTCTTTTCAAGGGTCACAAAGGCAAAACCATATATTAGGTTTGCAGACATTTACGTGCTGCGCCCTGAAGCTGGGGCTTGTTCTATTGGCGTATAATGAGTGGTCTATTATTTTTATGGTAAAACCTCTTGTTTTTCATGAATTAGACTTTGTTTCTATCTATTCTATTTTTTATCCCCAACAAATGCAACTTTATCGGCTTGCTCTGAGGAACAGGCTTCCAGCTAACAAGCTAGCTCCATGCTATCCAGCTCTTCCATAAATGCTTTAAGGGAAGAAGACTGTTTTTTTTTTTTTTTCAATGATACAAATAAAATAATAAAAATGCTATTTCTCCTACAATTCACTTCATAGAATATAACAGTTATTCCACTCCCACTGATGGTACATGACTGATAGCTCTAATATGCTATGAGTTCATCTAAGACTGTGCAAATGAATAGACTAATTAATGTACACTACATACAGTATGTAGCTCTGTTAAATAGGTAACCATGGGCTAATCGGGAAAGGTCCATATTTCATCTGGGATTATTAATCTGTAAACGTTTTCACTTGCGGCATGCAGGCAAATAAAGATAAATGGGCCAAAAGCGGAGAGGAAACATGAAGGCAATGATCCTCATTGAGTTTATTAAACCAAATGAATTATGATGTCTTTAACTAACTGACAGATTACTTAGCTGCTTGGGCAGTGTTGTATTCGCACCCACCAGAGCCCCTCCAGGGACTTGTGCGCAGCGGCATCCTATTGCCAGATCTATTTTTCACTCAATTTAGCGCCAAATGACGGCTAACCTGCAGGTCCTCCCTCTGGGTGAGGTTTATGCAATGATTAATGGTGAGTGTTGAGCTGCCTCTACCTGGGGGACTGCCCCATCTGCAGAGCAATGTCAGGTGGAATAGGGGCACCCGCAGGAGGCCACTCTTGACTGGCAGCTTCCCTTTGCCTCGGGCAATCTCGCCACGGTAAGTGGCCTCAGAGAAGCAGCTTCCACTGCCATATCACCTGCCGCTGTCTAGCCCAGCCTGGCATCTGCGCTCATTCTGTCGACACACTGAAAAACAGGTTAGAGTGTGAGCAGAGAAAGTAGCTGTAGCAATTATTTATGCAATGGAAGACTATTTTTGTTAACTTTATGATACTGTTTGACTGATTTTCTTGTTTCGGTCATTGTGTGAATAAAAAGTTCACAAATAATTTTGGGCCTTTGACAGAATAATATTCGCCCAAGATATTTCTCTAGAACTTGTGTACTAATTTATCCATCTCAAACTTTTTTTTTCCCTACATCTGTTTGTCTTGTCTGGATCCTGGAGTAGAGCAGAAAGTAATCGAGATAAGTCATTAAACTGACATACGGCCTGCACCATGAGTTATACTCACAGTACAAAAGGGCTTGAAGTTTGTTGAGAAACTGCTGTCATGACGAGTCTGGAAATTGTTTATTTCAATGTCTATTTTACGCATGAACAGCCTGTCTCTTTCATTCCCGTCAAAAGAAAACAGCACAGATGTCGGTCGGCCAGTTATCAAATTAAGACTTTTGGACAGGTTTACAGGCTCTGGCTGTCAGCTCCCTTCTGGGTGGAAATCATCTGATACGGCTCTGATAGTGATTAATGAGCGCACTAATCTGGTGGATCGTTCCTCCGCTGATAGACACATCACTGAGGGTCTGCTTGGCTGGCACCCACTCCATTTGATTTCCTTTGGGTTGCCTGCCAAAAGAGACAAATCCAGCAGATACCAAGCGAACTACTTATGGGATCGGCCAACGAGAATAAGAGCGCTAGGGCTTCAGCAGTACTAACTGACTTGGGCAAAGTACAAAAGGAAGTGTGCTATAAAAGCACGCACATTGTATTGCAATGTGTTGAATTGGTGAGGGGTTTTTTTTGTTTGTTTTGTTTTGTTTTTGTTTTTTTTTAAGAGAGAAAGAGAGAGAGAGTGTGAATCTATGCTAATCCTTGCTTCAATGCTGGAATTGTATTTGTAAAACAATATAATATATAATACCCTTGAATTTTAATATACACATTCTTACGCACCGCGAAACCCTATTGTTGTTAATAATGTAATGATGTCTGCTATAATGTTGAATATATCACCCGTGTGTGCTGCTGTCATTGGTGGCGCTGGGTTCACTTACACTTTGCAGCTTATTTTCTTACTTTATATATGCATATTTTTTGTAAACATACATAGGCAAACATTTTTGGAGCTTCGCTTTTAGGCCACGCCTCAATCATTACGAGTATATAGTATAGTAGTGTACTCATCTCTATAGTATGTAGTATCTACTGTGCATGACATAGCAAGAAGGCAAAATCATTTGAAAACATTGTAATATATGAAGAAATCATTACACACATGCTCGAGATGTGCTTGAGTGGGTTTCCTCTGGGTACTCCAGTTTCCTCCTACAGTAAAAAGATATCGACATTAGGCTAATTTGCTGTTCCAAATTGGTGTGATTGTTAATGGTTGTGTGTTATGGTGAGCTGTTTAGGGTTTCCCGCTTTCGTCCAGCGTCGGCTGAAATAGGCTCCAGCTTCGCTGTGGCTATAGTAGGATTATGGAAAATATTTCAATTCATAAAGCTTCACCAAATACCCTGATATTCTTTGAAGTGAGAGTCAAATATAAGAGCCTCACCTCATATGACAGGGATTTAAACAATCTTTTTTGCTTTAGATGTAAATATTTATGCAAAATTTATTTAAAATAAATTAACTATACTCCGGTTGCCACCTCGTCTGGACCTGACTGCTTAGGCTGCTGTCCCGGTGACCTGACCCCGGAACAAGTGGAAGAAGATGAATGAATGAATAATTATACTTCTTTTTGTTAGGCTTAGAGTAGGATATACTGAATATAATATGTTTAATTTAAATATGATCAGGGTATTTAAAAAATATTCACAAGAAACTAAGCTGAGAAGAAAATGAAAGACATTAAAGATATTTAAAAGGGCCGTTCTTTAAAGGACAAGAACATGGGGGTTACACTTTTATCTGATTTGCAAGGGATGCCTTTGAAACTATGTGTGTGTGTGTGCGTGCGTGCGTGTGTGTGTGCGCATGTGCTCATAATAACAGAAAATCATGGTGATTTTTTTCAGCTTTTATTTGCAAAGCTAAACAAGCTAAAGTATTTATTTGTTTGTTTATAAGGTTAAAGGTTAAATGCAATTTAAATAGTAGTGCACTATGACATTAATATGAGAGTGCATACATTCTGTAGGGGTGTGGAATGGCCCGAGGGCCGGAAATATAGGAAAGGCAGAATCATATTTTGTGGGTATGTGTATGTGTGTATGCACTGGGGAGGGGGTACCTTCTAACGTCTCCCCACCTCAAACGGTACAATAGCTGAAGGCGCTTACAGCACCATAAATCAAAGGCATCCGCAGTGCAAGAGCAGCTGGCACATTTGCAAATAATTGTAATTATTAATCATAGTGATTTCACACCCTTCACCGGAACACTGTGAAAACTCAGCGGCCAGGCGGCCCCGGCGCCGGGAACCTGCGGCTTAGGGCCTGTATGTGCCGAACGCTGCCATGAACCGCACTTTGATGCAGCCTCGGCACGCTGCTGAGTGGCACACAATGCCCAGGCAACTACAGGAGACTTATCCACCCTGCCTACAGCTTCTGCATAATCAACATATCATTTTACTCTTCAGGATGAGTTTTATTTTACAGAGTGCAGATTCATAATCTCTTTGTTTCTGTGAGGACGAAAAGAAGTGTGTACCAATACCCTGTAGGCTTAGATTAAAGTTGGAGCTGGTGTTATGGGTATACCCACATGCCACAAATTGTTGTAGTGGAAAGCTGTATGCACGTAACGCAGCCTCTGTTGTAAAAGCAGATGTGTGTTAATATGGTCTCCAGCTGCTGTGTTTCCATATGAAAGTATTTACTATATCTACGGAGCTGTCTTTAGGGAAATAGTACGGAGAAGAGGATATTTTTTTACCAGCTGGGAGCTCGGCTCAGTAGTTTTCCGAGTAATGTGCTAAATAGAGTGTTTGCCCCCCTGTTAGTCATTATTACCTACCACTCACAAGACAATGCACAGATGGTAGGCGCGGAACGGTCAGTGTAATGACAGCAGCGTGGGCTGGGGGCGGGAAAAAAAAAACACGCCGAGCTGAAACTCAGTCGCTAAAGCAAATTATCCAAATGAATGTGTTTCGCATATTGGCAATATTTTACACTAATTTGCAGCTACGATATAATTGTGTGTCTTTTTTATTGTTTTTGTTCCAGCATTTGGAACTGACACACAAACAGATACATTCACACAACACACACACACACACACACACACTTGTTTTAACCTTAGTATCCACTAAGAAATGATTCCACACTTCACATCTCTTTCATATAATTTTTTATAAAACACACTTTACACTTTTTTTCTAGGTTTGGATACAAAGCCAAGACTTTTTAAGCTTCTAACTTTCTTTTTTTTTTTTTATAAGATGTCCTCAACCCCAATTTTGGCAAGTGACGTCAAATCAGTATGGCTGCTTATAGCATCAACATATCACACATACTTGTCTAATGTGAAGACATTTGGTCCCTACCAAGATATAAAAATATAACCACATACACAAAATATATATATATATTTTGTAAAAGTAACCACAGTAATCATAAATTGATCCCTACTGTGGTAAACAGCACTGAATGATCAGATTTGGAACATCTCCTGGAAGTCAGCCCTCCTGCTCCGCCCTCTAGCTGTATGAGGGGAAAAGGCGGGCACTCTCCAGGAGGCTGCCCCTTCTTTTGACACCGGGTGATGGATGACCCCTGAGCAACCTTCTCCAGCCATGGTGCTTTCCCTGCATAACAGTGGCCATGTAAAGAGCAGGGCCGTCCCGGGGAACAAAGCCCAGCACAGGTATTTAAATGGCCTCTAATGGAATGAAAAACGAAGCTCCAGTAGAAAGTAGCATGCGCCTTCATCTCTAATAATTGCTAATAGGGGGGGACATCACTTTCCTTTTTTATCCTGTGAGTAAAGACAGATGGATAAAGAGAGTTGGTTTTGATTGATTGACAGATTGAGAGAGGGAAGAGGGGAAATGCAATCAAATGTGCATGTGACATTATGATAATATCTCATTATTCCTAAAATACTTAAAATCTCTGTCTGAAAATCTTCAACCAAGATTTAAAAAAGAAAGCATATTATTTACAACTAATTTACAATAATAAGCAATGCAGGTGACTGGTTGAACGGATACTACAGTGTGTTTCGCTAGATTTTGTTATCTTTTGTTTGTGTGTCATTTCCTACATTAATAAAGTTAATTGCTGGATGTTGCAAACATACAGAATGTGTTCAGATTTTTTTAAAGAAGGGATTTATATTTGTAATGCAAAGTAGTACTGTAAAAAAAAAGGCCTCAAACCCTACTGTAGGCTCATTATAAAGATTGTAATGCAATGATATTATGCAATTATTGCATCTTTTATGCTTCAATCTAGCTTTGTTACACTATATTGAAAATTCACTTTTTATTAATGAGCGGTACGCCTTTTCTCCACCTTTTTAAACTTCTCCTTCCTGATATAAGTAGTATTAAAACTCCATATCCTGCATGATATAATTATAATCACAAATGTATTTGTTGTACTTTTACAGGTCGTACATGGGTTGCTTACATATCTTTATGTTACTTTAAATCCTAAAGTAATGTTAGTCTATATGTATTTCTCACTTCAGCTTAAGGGGAAACCTCACGTTCTGGTATACGAAATAATGTTTTAAAATGAAATGTTTTACATCCTTAGCAGGTCTGCCTCACAGCAAGAGTACCCAGAGCGCATAGGTTCAATTCCGGGGCACGGTGGAGTTCTCGCATGGTTGCATGGGTTTCCTCCGGGTACTCCGGTTTCCTCCAACAGTCCAAAAAACATGCACTGTAGGCTAATTGTCTGTTCCAAATCACCCCTAGGTATGAGAGTGAGTGTGAAGGGTTGTGTGTGTTGGCGCTGTGATGGCCTGGCGAGCTGTCCAGGGTGTACCCCACCCTCGCCCAGAGTCGACTAAGATGGGTGGCAGCCTCATCGCGACCCTACATAGGATTAAACGGCTTAGATTATAAATGAATGGATGTTTCACATCCTTTCAGGTACAGGAACATATTAAAATGGAAAAGTAGTAGATGTAACAGTTACCTTGCTATGGTATTTAAATTTAATGACTTTTTAATACACCAGTCAAATTGTGCACCTTATTAAATTACAGTAATCGCATAGAGATGGATAGATAGATGGGTAGATAAAGACACACACACATATATATGCATTATATATCATATATATATGATATATAATGTATATATAATGTCATTTTATTCCAAAATGTATTTATATTACACTAAACACCTAAAACATTATACAGAAGAATCAATTTCCTAGCATTTATGGACACACAGTCCAAGAATCCACTCTGATCGCCATCAATCCACCATCTGATCATCCAAATAGCTTGGAGCCATATCACCCTGGTCATATTCTTTCAATCACTACCAACAAGCTGGCGACATATCATTAATCCATCAATCCACAATGTCCCAGTGCTAACACAACAAGGTAGCCTGCTGCATGGAGCCTTGTGACAGATGTGTGTCCAAATGGCGGCTCGGTGCTGTGTGGTTTAGAGCAACTGCTTGCAGAAGTGTGCCATCTTGGCCTTTTGTGTTGAAAAGGATGCTCTGCAGCTCCAGGGGTCTACGGCATATATTCACATGCACTCCGCAATGACATTAGGCTCCAGTGGTGAGGAGGACGCTGTAATGGCTTGCTAATGGGATAATGAGGCTGCGCCCGGGACAGATGGGCCGTCCCTACTGCAGGGAGCGGCGGCTCAGAACGGACGAGAGAGCTTTGAGTGACGAGAGCGACGGCTGCCAGTTTGTCGCATTTCCTCTTCCCACTGTGGAAGTGTTTTGGAGGGGTGTGTGTGTGTGTGTGTGTGTTCCTATGAGTGTATACATCAATGAGTCAGACCACAAACTGAGTGGTACCACAGGCATCTCTCTGGCTGACGCTGCAGACAGATATCAGGATGTATCACTATGTGCAGGATGAAATCTGTAATCTGCCTGGTTGAGCAGGTTAGTATATCTACTAGCAAAAGATTACTGGTTATGTTTTAATAGAAGCACAATTATGGTGTTTTCCTCCTGCGCTGAATTGTTTTCAGCCGATTCTGTGCATATCACAGTGACCAGCTGTTTGAAACCAGTTCAGCATCTACCCCAACAGCAAGCCCAACATCTGTTATATTTCCCATAGCTGCAACCTGTTATTCCACCCATACCATTACACCCTACACTGCCCTTTGAGCACAGATACAAAACATTGCTTTAGTGCTAGCGTAGCAAGATCTGGATCTGGATCTGGATCGCGAAGGTTCAGCTGGGGGGAACAGGGGAAATTGTTATAAGAATCTTTACAGATTTTCAACCAGGTTGGAAAATACATCAGTACCTTCTTACAATACTTCTTAGTTATAAAGTCTCACCTACCTAAATGTTTAATATACTGGACTAAACGATAGCTTGTATAAAATGAAGTATCTTCTACAAATATGTTTATTTAGATAAAGCTTGATGAGGTAAGTTTAGCTAATTAAAGTGTAAGTAGCATTAACTGGTTATATTTACCTCCATTTTCTTTGCTAATACCACCTTGCGATTTGACTAGCATTGATTTCAGCAGCTAAGATAATTAGCTAGGCTGAAAGTCAAACTCTATCTAACATTTAATATCAGTTAGTTACAGGATATTCATTCTTAAATCAGCATAAGACGAGACCGAAGGATGTTTTTATGCAATGCAAGAATTTTGTAAAACAAAGCCAGCTTAGTTTTAGATACAAATATGAAATTTAACTTAACATACTTGAACACATTATTAGTAGTAGTAGAATAATCTATATGGGAATGGCGTGATCTGATTGATCTGCTTGAGGTCAATAGACTTTATCCCAAGAGGACACTGAAGGTTTTTCATGGTCACTTGGGGTAGATCCCATCGATGTCATGCTTTTAAAAATGGAAAAATATACCATAAAATTCTCATTTTAGTTTGCTTTTTCTTGTACTTGTATATAGTATATAGTAAAACTTTGAAAGGGTTTTAATACACTCTGTCACAGAACATAATTATGTCCTTTTTGACTGCATAACTCTAATTTCAACTGAAGTTTCAATGCATTCATTTTACTTTCTTTTAAAAATCAGTTATTATATACATTTTCAGACCTTTATTCTTTATTTCGAACACTAGTGAAACACCAAAATACAATTTTTTAAAAATTCAGTTTTTTTAGGAAGCTGCTTTTCCACCTCCCCTGAATCACTAAGTGTACGCGTTGGATGGCCTGTTTTGCTTCCTCCTCCCATTTATATTCTTTCTGCGCTATGTGCTTTTTCTGCTCTGATTGGTTGCATTTTGACAACTGAAAGTGCACTGGGATGGGTGGCATTACCAATGTGAATAGAGAGGGTTTCAGAGGCCAGCAAATCAGAAAATTCTACATGCCATGATGCACCAATGTGCCAGGGAGAAAAAAAAAATTGGCAAAATCTTTGCGTTTAAAGCCAGCTCAAACAACCCAAAGGGAAAATTGTAAACATGCAGTAACCTCATTATCTGACATTCTGGCATCGTCTTATCCAGCTATTCAACACTGTAACAACATTCAGGGTCAAAAAAGTGGAAAAAGCATATTATTTCCCCTTTAAGTATAAATTCTCAGTATTATTCTGACTCCTTTTTTATCCCTAGTGTCTGACTGTTTATACGTAGCTCACTGCAATAGAGACGATCAGTAACCCTGACCAGGATCAACCAAAATTTTACTGTCAAATAATGTCACATATGTAATTTATAATGTTTTACAAGTGAATGGATGATATAAATCTTTGGATTATACATTGCATCCTAGCAGTTATAAATGATGAGTCAAGTATGTAAGCAAATATTTATTCATGTTGTTGTTTCACTGTTAATTGCCTATTATCTATGGAAGTGACATACTGCTCAGAAGACAGGAGACAGATACATAATGACCCAAGTCACACACACACACACACACACACCCACACACACGTGCTCCTTCCCACAGTAATGGCTCTTTTCTGATTAGGTGAGATCTCAGGAGAGCCATTGAGTACAAAGCGTTAACATCTGGCAGCCATTACAGCCCCAGATCAGTTGTGATTTGTCCATATGATGATTCTGGCCCAGCCAGACACGGGGGGGGCTTGCGGCCTCCGCCATGCCGGTGGACCACTGCTGCTGTCACTTCTGTTTTCACACCAGTGCACAGAATAGACTATAATTAGCTCTGCTGTCCTGAGGCCTCGACACACTCATACACACACTTCCAGATTTCTTTAAGAGAGACACACAGTGGTGGTAAGAGGCAACTTTTATTTATAGGTTTATCCAAGATTGAGGGTCACAATAATTGTTTGAAAACAGAGCATTGAAATTAAAGTGCTGTAGAGTAAGTGAACACTATTTCTGTTTACCCCAAATTTTGAGAAGTTATCGATTATTATGGGTTAAAGACAAAATTCTTAAAGTTTTGATTTTTCCCTTTGGCTGCTCTATGAAAACACCCACAATCGAGAAATCACCCACTGTGTCCAATTTCCTCTGGCACATGTCTGGCATTGATACACTTCTACCAAGAGACCTCCAAAATAAGGTTTCCTAGTATACACTGCTGTCTACAGTGAACCCATCTGCCAAAACGAGTTTTCCTGTAATGTCAAATAAATAGCAACAGTATACCATACATATAGTATATAATAAATACTGTATGCATAAATCTCTCGACTTTTCAAACATAAAATAAAGTTGAATAAAATCTTTTTGCAATCACAAATAAGAAATCTGATGTTAGTGCCAGTGTTTATGTTTAGTGTTAGATTTCAAACTTTAATTGTTTTTTACGAATTAATTTTTCTTTGTTTAATTGTATTTTTTTATTTTATTTTTATTTGTTTTTTTAACATTCAGGTATGAGTTCAATACTATATTTTGAACACTGAAATAATAAGATATGTATACTTTGAAGCACCTAACTTAGCTAATAATATAAAGAGTGACGCCACAATAACTGAGAAAATAATAGAGTTAATAATTATAATAATAAACTATAATAATAAATAATAAGTTTGGGAGGAACCCATTGATGAAGCTCTGCCTTCTTTATAATGATCTCATTATAAATGTCCACTTTCCTGTTTCTGTACTCATAACAGAAGGTTCACACCCTCCACCTCTCCATCTCCTCCCTACTAATTAATAACTCCAACCCCAGACTTAGCACTAGCTAAGCACAAATCTAGCACAAATCAGATGCCACTCAGAAGTGTAGCCCAGTTTCTTATAGTTCTCCTCCGATTTCAGGTCGGCAATCATGTTTCATGTCATTCATTTGGTCTGTAAAGGAAAATATACCTAATACATTTAAAGCTTTTGTAACTTGTAAATATCACTAAGGAGTTTTGACTGCTTTTAGAAGGTAGAATGGTGTGTGTTTTGCCACCCAGTTGGCTGCTTAGTGTTTGCTTCTTACATTGTCTTGATGAATACTTGCTTCTGATTGGTCAATGCTGGCATTCTGCAATCTTTTGTAACAGACCTTTGCTATTAATCACAGACCGTTGTTGTGGACCACGTTGGCTGGGACAAAAAACATTTTTAAATCAATACTTTGTGTCACAGTATTGATTCCTTTACTAAGTGTCATGCAACGTAATAAGCATGTACAACAAGACAGCCATTACTGCGAAATAGAAGAACTGCTTCAGGGTGATTCAAGAACTGTTTGGGTAATGCATCATCCTGTCAGGATTTATTTTGCTGTACATTATTACAGAGCCTACGCACCCAGAAGATCCCAGGAGATCAAAACCCTAGGAGGTCACAGCTGATCAAGATTCCAGGATGTCCCGATCGCAGGGGATCCCGAGATATCCAGATCTCAGGATATTTAGATCCCAAAGGATCCTCTTATCTTCAGATCCCAAGAGTACCCAGGAGAACCACATCCCTGAGGATTCCCAGGAGATCCATATCTTGGAAGACACCATTGCATCCACATCCCAGAAAATTCAACTATATCCAGATCCCAGGAGATCCAGTTTACTGAAAAAGGCCTATAGATATTAAGTATAGATCTTTCAATTTCTTTCCTTCTGTCTGATCCTCCTTCCTCTCTGAACTACAAATATCCAAGCACATGATTATGGGTTTAAAAAATGTAAGCTCTGCTATTGATGTTGTATTTAATATAGAGGCGGATAAATAACACATGGTAAGATTTCTAAGTAAAGGCACTAAGGGAAACAAACAGGTATATGATAATTAGGCTTATCTGACAAAGATTTTAGCGTGGCACATCATGTTTTCAGCCTCAACAAAAGGTCAGCAAGTATTTTTGCCCATCTTTTCAGATTTAATGTTCTGTCCTAATCCAGTATATAAAATCTATCAATTCAATCTGACTAAAGTTCACATCAAACTTTATTTTGGGCAATTTTATAAATTTTCACAAACCTGGGCTTCAGAAGGAGCAACACTTCATCTAGACATGTCATATTACTGTGAAATCTATTCCACCGCTTCATCCTATTAAAGTTGTGGGGAGGTTGGAACGTATGCAAACTTACAGAAACGCCTTGCTGAGCCCAGGACTCAAACCCTGTAATAGGATTTAATAAGTTAATTCCAAACAATTTGAGGCAATAAAACTGACACCATTTAATGGTTAAGTTCTTAATAGCTACTGGTCATGATAAGGTCCTGAAGAGATAACACTCCTGTAAATTCAGCACCATCAGCACACTCAGCGATTTTCCTTCAGCCATTCGTTTTGAGCTTAAAAGTCAAGATGGGTGATGGATAACATCTGGATACGAATGGGATCGATGTACTCTCTCCATTTTTTTTATTATAAAAGGCGGTAGAATTCTTACTTTGGAAGACTAAAGCTGTCTGATTTGGTTGGTGTTTTTGAGAAGTTCATGACAGCATCTTCAAGCTGTCCAAATATCACATACTGTGAGTAGTAACAGAGGCCAGGTCATGAATCCTCTATCTTTCATAGGACATTTGCCCTGAGCGACATTAACCATGGCAGCTTTGAAGCATGTGCTGGCATATGATTTAACTAAATACACTTCCCTTGATCGCACCTGCTCCCCCAAACCTTTTCCGTATCGGAGCAGAAGGCTGGGTGGTGTGAGGGCCTCACATGTTGGTGGTTGACAATCAAGCACGGTTAGTTTTCGGGCGATGTCGGGGCAGTAACATTCTCCTAGGGAGTCCCTTATTCATAGGCACTGGCAGACAGACAAACACTCTGTGACAGCCATTTATGGCCAACTAGTGAACGCCATCTGTCAGACACAGTGGGAGGATATTGGGGAGCGCACACTCCTTTTGCCATTGCGTGTTTTTTTTTGTTTTTTTTTTTGGGGGGGGGGGTGGTTTCGAGCTAAAAGGACATCAAACGCTGACTTGGATGCTGGAGATGGACTCAGCAATAAAAAAACCTGGCTTTTCAGTTGTTTCTCTCCACAAGTTTGGCTCCAGGTTTCCTCTATTTCTAATTGATTAAGTTGTCTGGTTTGCAGTTGTATTGAAGTCGGTCCAGAAGAGCACCAATAAATTGTCCTGTAATTTACAATGTGCTAACAAATGCTTTTGGTCGCAGTGAACTGGAACCGCAGAGATTTGTTTGATTGGGCTATAAAGGCAAACTCCGCTTCCAACAGACTGATAATGGCGCCAATTATATTAAATCAGATCATGCGAAGATGGCTGAACAAATTCCCAATAAAAATGGCAAACCTATGGAAATGAATGTACTGTATAAGATTTAAACCAACACCACTGTGTTTGAGAAACAAGGAAGTATAGACATTTGCTGCTTGAAAAGCCCAATTAGCATGCAAATGAGCGCCGACACTAATGGCTGTTGCAAAACGCTCTTATGATGGAAATATGCTTTCTGTTTTAGCTGTGCGGTGCAAACATTTGTGTATGAAATCAGCTGATGACAGGCCTCAGGCATTTTCCCCCCCGGGACGATACAAAATGGCTCCTGCACCTGCCGCCTAATGCAGGCCGGGATGCAAACCACGGTGCTAACTGGCAGGGCATAATGAACTGCATTCATCCTGTCAGAGGAGTCAATAACTTATCCCACAACTGCTTTTGTTCTGGCCGTTTCTCCCGTGTGCCCCCGCACACCCTTTTTCAAGCAAAATTTATTTTCAATTGCAGCCCCCAGCGTCGGCCGGCACAAGTTGAGCTCTGACATGGTGTCGTTAGCACCCATGGCCTTTGTTAGGGACCTTTAACAATTCTCCTTGGAGAAAATCTCAAGTGCTTCCAGTAACAGGTGTGTCCGCTGGCAAAGACCGATTATTTGTTAATGTAGAGAATAGAAGGGGCTCCACTTAACAAATGCGGTGGCTTCTTTATCTACTGAGGCCACGAGGAACTTATCCAGGAACATTTATAGCCTCATGACCCTTATGTATGTATGGCTCTACCCTAATTAAAGGCCTAATAATTGCATATAGTATAAATGCAGACATATATTATACTGTAGATAAACTCTACAAGGGATATATTCTATGAGGATTCTTTGAACCCATTGTGATATAAGAAAAAACTAGCATTAAAAAGCGAAAGATCTGGTTTTAGATTTATTTGACAGCAGAATGCAAGGATTTTCACTATGTGATATTTAATAACTGCTATATGACATGACTTCAGTGTAAATGCACAGCATTATGAAACGTATTAATACTGTATATATAATCATACCATGACCCTTCTGTCTTCCTTAAATTCCGAGGCATGAGAAATCAGGTGCAGATCAGGAGAGCTAATAGGGAATTATTTGCAACTCGTCTGCTGAGAACATATAATCATTATAATAATATGAAAACGCAGGAGGAGGGAAATCAGGAGCAATTCATCTGTCTGTTTTAAGGATTCCGGACACGTTCGGGGAAGATAAAGTCTGTAAAGTTTAATAAAGCAAATCTTTTGCTCACTGCAGAGTCATTGCAGCTCTACAGTCCACATGGTTAATGAGGCTCCAGCAGGGGAGGATTTTTTATTTAACACCAAAACTGTAATTAAGAGAAACAAATGGGGATGCACAGAGAGATCAAAAAAAATTTTTAAAGAAAGAAAGAAAGAAAGAAAAGAAAGCAAGATTTGTCTAATTTACCAACAAGTCAATGTGTTGATATGGGTTTCTCCTGAACCCTAAAATATGATGGGGTTCCTTGTTCTCATGTCTATTTAAATAACAACAACAACAACAACAATGATAATAATATTATTATAATGAATAATAATAATAATAATAATAATAATGATGATGATGATGATGATGATGATAATAATAATAATAATAATAATAATAA
>JAOUQZ010000039.1:5762408-5773391 GCA_028564935.1 Neosilurus hyrtlii
ATGATGATGATGATGATGATGATGATAATAATAATAATAATAATAATAATAATAATAATAATAATAATAATAAACTAGAAGGTCCTAAAAATATACATGCAGTAGCTTAAATAAATTTAAACCACAATATGGGTTTATTATTCTCTGACATTATTCAAGGATTATATTAAAATCATTATTTGCACTAACTTTCCATTTCCTCATTCCGCCTTGCTTTCTGAAAACCAGCTTCTCAATGACTAAATGACTTTAATCCACACCATTCCTCATTTTCACCCTCCTGATGATCCTCTCCAGCCTTTCAGCTCCTGTATTCCAAGTACACTCTCTCTGATGTTTTTTCTCCCATTCCCACATGAACAATTAATTTTAAATCTTCACAAACACTCGCTTAGCTGCTGTCCATCAGATAAGTGTGAGAAGATCCCAGAGGCTGGAGATCTACCTGTAATTCAACCTATGATTTCCAATCCTAATAATAATAATAATAATAATAATAATAATAATAATAATAATAATAATAATAATAACCACACATGCTATTTAACATTTCACATTAGTCTTTACTACACAGGTTTGAAACTAAAATCAGCTCAAAAACATTTTGCAAAAGCTTGAAAATATTTTGTAGTATTGATAATAATAATAATAATAATAATAATAATAATAATAATAATAATAATAATAATACATATTGCTCTTGTTGTTGATGATGGAAATAATTCTTGCTTCCCTTACAATTATTATAATAACAATAATTGTGTAATTATGTAATTTTGCTGTTTTTTTAATTTATCATTTTTTTAAATTTAGATTAATTAATGAGTCACTTGGAAACTTTTACATCTACACTTAGTGATTGAAGTATTCAGCATGGATCTGTTAAATCCTCTTCTACCTATCTGTACCACTCTTAAACAGACCATTATTATTACAATGAAAAAGTTATAAGTTTAAACCTTTGAAGTTTATTGACTGTATTAATTTATCAGGTTTAAGATATAATTTTTTACAATCTGTAGGTTTAGATCTGCCAGACAGCTAATTTCTGAAGGAACAGGGGGAGAAATCTACAGGTGAGAACAGATCAAAGCAGGACAAAAGATTTTTTTTAATTCTTAAGTGTTTTTATTGAAATGTCCAGGATCACTGGGCAATAATAAATATCTCATTTATCGTCAAGAATTTACAAAAATAAAGATGGCAGTAGTCTCTGGCAAAAAAAACAACCTGGGTAAAAAAAAAAAGAGAGAGAAAGAGAGAGAGAGAGAGAGAGAGAGAGAGAGAGAGAGAGAGAGAGAGAGAGAGAGAGAGGAATGGTGCTGTATGTATATAAACCGCTTTAACCCTACGGTCATGCAGAAAGACCTAATTAAGCACATGAACGCGCATAGAAAAACCCGATTAAACACATGAACGCGCACAGAGCAAAACATTCCCTCGACTTCAACTGCTTTCACATTTCAGTAAAATACATTCAAATCTAAATAAAACACTCCTGTCGCACTTTATTTTTGTCCTGTAAAACTTTGACAATCCTTGTTACAAGGAACACCACAGCACTCCATCATCTTCCTTCTGCAGATTCTGCGCAAAAAAGGCGCATCCGACTTCCCTCTCTGTCCGCCTCCAGATCAACAAGTCGGCCTTGGATTGTTGGGTCTCAGTCTCGCGTCACTTTAAAGCGCAGCTACCATTTCAACAGAAGTCTTTTTCCTGCCTTCAGATTATTTACAGTGAATTCTTTAAAAGCTTTGAACAATTTATTTACAGTGATCCTTGTTACAAGGAGGAAATTCTGATTTCGTGAGAAAAAAGAAACCAAATATACAAACAATACACATCATGTCATGCAAGTCACCCCCCCCCCATATACCATACAATTTACATATTAACATTAGAATATAGTCACTTCATCGCCTCCTTGTCGATGGAAAGTCTCGTGAGTCCTGTGGAAGTGATGGGCACGTGTGCGGCGGGTGGTGGCATCTGGCAGATGGCACACGGACATGGCAATCCTGCCCAGTGCTGGAAGCCGCTGCCAACTTGGAGCGGAGGCGTCGGTGGCGTCTTCATCAAGGTCTGAGGTGCCCGGATGGAGCTGAGCGCGGGCAGTGCGGCAGACAGCGCGGCGGCTGAGGATGCTGTAGGCTGCGCCAGGGCGCCTCCGAGCAGCGCGTGGTGCACCGTAGGCGCTGCGGAAACGGGCACGTGTGCGGCCCCGTGGTTCGCCGCGGCGCCGCAGTGGAAGGCTGCGTGATGGCCGCCGCCGTAGATCTCTCCCACCAGCCTCTTCATCTCGTCCAGAGAGCTGGTGAGCATCAGGATGTAGTTCCGCGCCAGCAGCAGCGTGGCGATCTTGGACAGCTTTCGCACCGACGGCCCGTGCGCGTACGGCATGACCTCACGCAGGCCGTCCATGGCCAGGTTCAGGTCGTGCATGCGTTTGCGCTCCCGCCCGTTGATCTTCAGGCGCAGCTGCTGGAGCTCCTCCTCGGTGACTTGTTTCTTGAGCTTGTATTTGCCTCCGATGCCCGGTGATGTCCTGTCCGCGCTGGCGCCCCGCGACAACAGCTCACTGCTCATCTTCGGCGTGAAGTCGTTCTGCCCAGACGACGCGGACGTCTTGCGCGCGTACATCTCGTCCACATCCGGCGAGGAGGATCTGCTCGAGCCAGAGTCCGAATTCATTTTATCACCTCGGTTCGAGGAAGGAGGCCGCCTCTCTCACTCTGCCTCTGCTTTGAAGTCACTCCTGTTTTGTCACCTGATTTCGTTTCCCCGGTTATGTATACAGTCTCTCTCTCACTCTCACTCTCACTCTCTCTCTCCTCCCCTGTTTCTGTACTGAGTTCTGGAATCAGCACCTGATAAAGGAAGTGTATCGACTTGGTTCCGAGGACGCACAACCTGCTATTTGGAGAGCGATCGCGGGACCGTGGCATTTATAGTGCGGACTGCGAGAAGCCGGAACAAAAGAAGCCCCCATTCATAAAGAGCTCGTTAGGATGACGTGCGCATTATCCGCTGCGCTGCGCTTTCACTGTCCCATCGAGCAAAGGAGCAGCTATTCATATTCATTGTAACACCGCCGTGGGAGGGAGGGAGGGAGGGGGGTGGTGGTGGTGGGGACTTCAGTCCAGGACACTCTGAAACCAAAAGCTGCTTAAACAATCTTTTTAAAATGATACCATCCGTGAGTCAGGTTTAACCAGCTCACTTTACTATACACCTTCCTTTTAACAGCTTCTATATCCTTTAAAATATATTTTAATATTTAACATATGCATGTCGTTGTTTATTATTATTATTATTATTATTATTATTATTATTATTATTATTATTATTATTATTATTATTATTAAAGCTGAATAGCCTACAACTGGTTATTTTTATAAATTTTTTTTACAGGTTGAATCAGTTTATAGTCTTTGTGCAGAAATGGATTCAATGAAATAAATAATTTCGACCTATTTTCTTGTCCTCTAACAAAATAAAAATCTTAATTTAAAAATATAATCCTATAATTAAGAACTCACAAGCTGCGTTTGCTCTATGTTTGCGTTATTTTAGAATAAAAACACACCGGTAATTGCGTGCCATTACCAACAGAAATCATTATTAGCATTAAAAATGCTTTCCATCCTGTTTGCAAAAGAAATCCAGCCAATCAAAAAGACTTTCCTCGAGCTGTGATGAAATAATCTGTCATGTATAGGTTTGGTTCACACTTTTACGCACTGATCACATGTTCCTGCGCATGACACAAGTTTGGGGTTTCGTGACGCACACAGGGTTGAACTCTGTCCTGCAGTATTCAGCTGGTTTTAGAGAAACATTCGGGGGGTTCACTCAACAGTTTTCATGTAACTACTGCATGCTTTCACCAAGATGCGCCTCTGTAGGTTTGTGGAGTAACAGGTGGAGCTGGATGGAGAGACATTTAACAAGTCAGGGCGATGATAAGTCAGGATCATTTAGATTTCTGATGAAAGAAAATACTTTCTGTGGTGTATGTGTGTGAATGCTTTTATGAGGAAGATGATGATGATGGTTACTACTACTACTACTACTACTACTACTACTACTAATAATAATAATAATAATAATAATAGTAATAATAATATGATTCTTTTTTTACTTGTTATCAATGACTAAAACATTTCTATATATTTCTTCACAATTTTGTAAACTAGTGTAATAAATATTATTATATTATAATAAAACAGACTGCTTTTAACAATTTAAACAATTTAAAATAAACATACTTAATTAAACTGAAATTACTTATCTTCAATTTTATTTAAAGAATAAATAAATAATTTATATTCAAGCTGAAAAAAAATAGCTGTGTACAAAACATTTTATTTTGGGGCCAATATTTGTTCACTTATAAAATGCATTCAGTTAGGAAGCATGTAGCATTTAATTAAACACTATTAAACTGGGTAGCATAAGGAATTTTTAACAATTATTGTGATTTCAGTGACTAAAGGTTTAATAGTAATGATAGTTGTGTATATACTGTACTGTGCAAAGAAGTTTGGGAATCCTATTTAAAAATATATATTATTTTATGACTTCTGCATTAATGAATCAGTACAAAAACAACATATTTGATTTCCATAAATGAATTTTCAGGCAGAAAATCAAATGTGACAGAAAAATGTTTGTGGGTCAGTAAGGAAAAGACCACTTTTCAGACTAAAATCATAATAAAGGCTACTGGGGTTTGCTGCAAAAATAAGAAGCAAATGCAACAATCAAAACCTCCAGAAGATCTTTAGCTGGTTGTGTAAGATGCTCAATAAAAACTACAGCTCAGTTCCTTATAAAACTCACACATTGTACCTGAGATCGTCATTTTTTAAAGCAAAACAAAGGTCATGCATCAAATACTGACTTTCATTTATTAGTGTTGCTGCTCTTTATAGAATTTAAATGTAATCATTTACATATATATAAAAGTGTGTATGTGTATATATATATACATACATATATATATATATATGTTTGTGTGTGTGTGTCTGTGTGTCTGTGTGTCATATGTATTCTGCTCATGTTGGACTTGTAGTTCTGTAGTTGGTGGTTGTTTACAATAAACGTCTCTAATAAATCTGAACCAATGGAAATGGAATAAACCCAATGGTGGGTAAATTAGAGAAGGTAGAAATAGACCAACTATTCATACACACTTATAGACACACAAAACCCCCTCTATCTCATCCACTTCTTGGTGTTCCAAAGCAATAAAAATCCCCTCCAAAAAAAAAAAAAAAGTGAAAATGTGTATTGAGAGTGGCATTGTAGGAGCAGAAAGAGAACCGTACCTCATAAAGGTGCTGCAATGCAAAGAAAAGCTCAGGACTTCTTTGCTCTCTCTTGGTGGCATTTGAAAGTGTAAAGCTTTGAATACCAATTGCTTGAACTGGACATATGTGAATCCCCTTTAATCCTACTAATCCTGTCCCCGAGTGTTTCTTTGTCTGTGGGGCGACTGCATAGATCTAAGTGAAAGTGTTCCTAATCCGGCCAATGTGGAAAAATGGCTCAGTGTATGAGATGCTGGGGGGAGAGGGGACGAAAGGAGGGTGTTAGTGTGCTTGTTACAGGGATGGAGATCTGTGGGGGTGTCATACATCATATAATCACTGAGAAGGAAACCCAAACAGCAGGATGAACTACACACACACACACACACACACACACACACACACACACACACACACTCACACTCAAACTCACACTCACACACACTCCCAGCCTCCTGCAGTCTGTTGGGCCCACACGTTTTCCCCCCACAGTACCAGGGCAGTGGCCCAAATGTCTGACTTTTTTCAAGTTTCCCCTTAGTCAGCGGTACAGTCCCAGCAGGCAGCTTCTAATGTGGCCGATCCATTCTTAAGCCCTCAGCTCTCTCATTCTCCCTGTGCCCTGTGCTTCATCTCTTCCCCACGCTCCCAGCTCATCCAACACAGACGTTTCGCTTAAATCCATGCGGTGGGTCCACTTAGGAAAGGGGTTACAGCAAATAATCCTTTCAGAGAAAGACACAATAACCTGTGGAGGTATTTAGAAAAAAAAAATTATCATCACCATGCTTGGAAATGAACGCTGTGTTTTATGTTTCAGCACCAAGAACCAAGACAGAATACTGATATAATCAACACTAAAGATAATGATAATCAAATAGCACATAATAATTATATTATACACCTCTCTCTCTCTCTCTCTCTCTCTCTCTCGCTCTCTCGCTCTCTCTCTGTCTCTCTCTCTCGCTCTCACTCTCAGTCTACACTGCTACATTAAAGTTTCAGTCCGACACAGTCAACTTAGGCCAAAAGGTTTATATCAGAGAGCAGGATAATACTGGTTTGGATTGGTAATAACTTATTGCTTGCTCATGGGAAAGCAATTTCACCCTCACTCCTCATGCACACACTTAGACAATTAGACTGTTTACTTGTTTGTTTGTTTGTTCATCTTAGACATGTAAAAAATAGACAGGTAAGGAGACAGAGGTGAGACATTTATAATTCCATCTCCTACTTTAGCATGGACACTTACCTTCTAATATGCAAAATATATAAAACTTTAAGTACTGTACGAAGATAACAAAAAAATAAATAAAAACACACACACACATATTTATTCATATATATATATTGATCTCTAAGCTACATATTTTGAAGACCCAAGTAAAAGTATTTCTGGCAAAAAAAAAAAAATTGTCCCCAAAAAGCTTTTCATGTTTGTTTGTTTGATTTCTGTTTTTTTGTTTGTTGGTTTGTTTTGTTTGAGTTCATTTGAGTTAAAATTCTGAAAGACTCAACTCAACACTGATGGTTTTACCGTGTATGTACAACCAGAAAGAACGTTTCAGGAGTAGGACCAAGTCAAGACGTAATTATCTAAAGAACCTTAGCATAATGTTTTTTTGTTTCTAGGAGTGCATGAGTTTATAAAGATATACTATATACACAGACTTGTCATTGTCTGAATAATTTACCTTTATCTGTATTATTACAAATATACTAATTACTTTGTCATTTCACTTAAAAGGTACAACAGGAACTATAGTGAGGTGCAACTTGATAATAGTAAAATACATTTTAAAATAAAATTTGCTTTAAAAATTCTTTAAAAGGGAAAAGAAAATTAGAATAGTAAAAATGAAATACCTGATCAGACAATGAGTAAGAATTTTAATATAGTAATAACAAACACAACAACATCTTTTAAGTTAATATACAGTTTTTATGTAACATGTTAGCCTGTATTATGGTGTATTTTCTATCCAAATGCAAAGCAAATCTCTTCTGAGGTTTAAATGACAATTTACAGTTGAAATCCTTATGTATTTGTTTATTAATCATAATAGCTGGAGGTCAGTCAGGTGCTTTAAAAAGAGAAGTTAGAAAAGCTCAAGGTTAATTTGCAATACATTTTTCAAAGCATCTTTATTAAAAAAAAAAATAGTTAAATCTAAATGTTCATTCATTCATTTCTTTTTTATTTCCATTCTTCATACAAATCATATTCTTTAAAACATATACTATTTACTCCTAATGATACAGATTAAAATTACAAAGAAATACAGCACTCACTTTCTTGTCTATATTAAAAAAAAGAGATGCTTTTTATAGAATTTGATTGTTCCTGGGATCAAATAAATATAAAAAAAAGCTTGCTAATTAATGAGAAGAAGAAAGGACGTGGTTTCTTGTCAATATTTTGAGAGATGTTCAAACAGCCTTTGAATTAATTAGGCAAAATATTAAAAAGATGCAAATTTCCCACTGAAGTTTACATTTATTTTAAAGAAAAAAGTTTTGCTGTTATTTTCCTTGTTGTTGCCAGGAAAACATGTTGAACTTATTTCAAACTCAATGCTGTGGTCTAGAGAATCACCACTGAAAACAGTTTACTAGTAGTAGTAGTAGTAGTAGTAGTTGTTGTTGTTGTTGTTGTTGTTGTTGTGTACCACCTATGGTAGATTTTTATCAGGATTTCTACACACCACCAGATTCATTCCACAGCACTGCTAAAGATACTCTGCCATAAAAACACGTCTGCCAGATGGCCACGAGGGCTTGCGCTCTGAGTTTGTTGCGCTTTGCTTCTAGCAGTCAAGCTCCGCCAGGTCACCTCTTCATCACATCCTCCATGGTGGTAACAGCTTCTCAGCTCGCCTTATTTTAACTGTCCCTTTCAGCCCCGAAACAATTGTCCAGCTCCTTTTAGGTTCCTTTCAGACCTGGTTTCAAGCCTGGTAGCCTCTATTCTGCTTTGTATGTCACCCGGTGTCTGGTTTGCCCCATTCCAATGGGTGCACATGACCAGAAAATGAAGGCTTGCATGAGGCCGCGGCCAAACGCAGAGCGCAGAGAAGAGATTAACATGTAAGCTATTGCGAGCTGAGCCAGGCCCAGGGGAGGGAGCTTTGTATCCGGCCAGGGTTACATGTAAGCAGAGAGGGTCTGGACGGATCAACCTATTGTGTGAGTCAATCCGAGGGAGGTTGTTTCATTAATTACACATTATCTATTGGCCTGCGAAGTAGGAGGTGAGAGAAAGAGAGAGAGAGAGAGAGAGAGAGAGAGAATATTCAGATAAATATTGAGGACTTTCTGGAGTGAGGTTCACTTTTTCTTATCATCACCTGTTCTGGTGCTGGTTCTCTCTTCCCAGCCTCAACTTGCCTTTTCTGCATGTGTATTGTCTTCCTCTAGTGCTCTCACAAGCACCACCCTGTTATGTGTTTTGAGCCACTTCACTGGACTCCCGACAGCAGCTTGAAGAGACCTAATAGCTTTCTCTGCTTACCAACACCAGGCTTTCAAGTTCCCACATTTCAGCGATTCAGGCTGAAAAGAGTTCAGGCTTGTAGCCTGAGAGGGTACATCAGGCGTCTCTCCATTGTGCTCATTCTCTTCAGGCTCGCCTCAACCAGAGACCTCCACAGCTTTATGACCTGCACAGGATTACTCTCATTGAACACAGGCCATCCCTCTCCAGCCCCTTGGTAACCCAGTAAAACCAGTGGGAGGACCACAACTTTACAACGGCCTGTCTAAAATGTGCCTCTCTGATTGTTCCCCATTACAGCGCTCCTCCTCCCTAGTAACGACATGGACACCAAGGAAGGCAGGCCAATTCCAAACCCTGTCATTACACCAAATATGAGGATTCTATAGTCTCTTCTGCCTGGAATTACTAGGAATTGTTATGAAAATGATTGGCTGAGATGAAGAAGTCAAGAAAATCTGTGATAATGTTAAATACTTTCAAAGTACTCACGATTTATTACATTATTATATTGTCGCTAATATCATGAATTATGAAGGTGTTCTGAAGTGCTTTTGACACAAGCTCAACAATGCCATACCATCAACATAGATAAAAAAAAATCCCAGCAAAAAAAATAGACTTTCTATGTATACACACTGACAAGTCATCATCTTCATCAAAAATATCATGTTGAGTATTTAATTGCCAGAGGATAAGTAGCCAAGGAAGGTATTTAATTTACTGTTCTAGTTGCATTCTGCCTTCTTGGAGAACCTGAAGGTCAGAGGAAATAGCAGTATAGTCACTATGGCCAGTGCGTATTTACATAATCAAAGCAGTGGCAGCAAAAATGCCGAAAAGCACTATAGTGGCATACTGTATGCACAGGACGTGATTTATGGCATGACAACAAATTAACCGTATAAAGTAAAGTCAAGGAAAGACGGTGTCCTGTAGGGAATGGCCGAATTTCCTGTGAAACAAAGTACGGTGTTAAACCATAACAGATAAACATTACATAATAATAATGATAATAATAAGAAGAAGCATAATAATAATAATAATAATAATAATAATAATTATTATTATTATTATTATTATTATTATTATTATTATTATTATTATTATTATTAATTAGAATAACAGTAAAGAGAGAAACAATAATCTGAAGTACCTGGCTGCTGATCTGGGTTTTGTCTATTTTAGGCTAATTAATAATTATGCACCGAAGGTGAGGTGAGACCCACTGAGCCTGAGGTGCATCATTTTTCTAGTATATACTCCACAGATACATCAGCATCATTACAGATGCAGATGAACTTCAGGTGCTCCTTAAACTCTCTTCAAATCTCTTTAATACTAAAGCAGCAAACTGTCTGTAAAATTTAATACTCTGCAGATTTATTGCACTGGTAAAAAGCTGTCTAATTTAAAGCTTCCTAAAAAATCGGCCCTTTTTCAGATCATCACTTCTGAACTCCTGGCTGCCCCCAGGGTCAAACTGTGAGTGTTGGTTGTCATGCATTAAACGCCAGCCCTTAAGGATCCTTCCTCCTCGAAGAAGCTTTAAACAGGAAGTCGAACCAATGGCTCCATGGGGGAAAAAAACTATTAATTTCTGTTTGTTAGGTATAATCCAGCCCTCATCATTATCATTAGGGTATTAATGGATGCTTGTATGACAAAAAGTGATTGCATACACTCACACTCACACACACTGAAGAAACACAGAATGCTACCCACCCTCCCTGTCTCTCTTTCTCTGTCCATTTCCCCAGGGAGGCAGGGCCGCACCTTATTAGCACTCACTAGTCAAGGGCCATTAGCTCGTCAGGTAAAGCCATCAGTGACAGAGGAGAGGTTTAGAGCAGCAGGGAGTTAAACTAACACTTATCTAATTACTGACAAAGCAGGCACACAGCAGCTTTATTTTAGCTGATTGCTGAAACATACACAAACACACGCACACGCACACACACACACACACACACACACACACTTCTCATGCAGGAGTGTGATACTGTGAAGAAATAAGGAATGAGTTTCCTGTTTTAAATTAAACCTTTAATAACAAATAAGATCTATTAACAAAAGTCAAATTTAACTCATCATGTCATCATGTCATTTTCTGAACCGCTTAATCCTAATTAGGGTCGCAGGGAGGCTGGCGCCCATCTCAGCCGACTCTGGGCG
>JAOUQZ010000039.1:5773453-5788453 GCA_028564935.1 Neosilurus hyrtlii
TTTTACATGCCTCTCACCATAGACAGTGAGAGACATGGCCGGCCTTTGATAACCCAGTTAGCTGCACTGGGGGCAAATTTAACTCCACATACCAAATTTAAACACATTTAATATTCACTATTAAAAGTAAACTCTACTGTACCACTGCATTAATGAATTCTTGCATTTAATAAATTGATGTAACAACAGTTTGAAATGCCAGCAATAAATGCACCGGACAACACTTTGTAAAGACTGTGTGTGTGTGTGTGTGTGTGTGTGTGTGTGTGTGTGTGCACGCGCTCTCATACAGTGCAGGTGATCAGGTGTTAGAGCAAACATGTATGTTTGTCGTCATGTGTTGCATGAGTCAAAAGTCATGTAATGGTGAGCAGTAAATGTCTGATGGAAGGTGTAGTGTCAGACAGTAATTCTGGCTGTAATTCAAATCACACATTTTAATGAATTCGCTAATACAGTGTTTTTATAGTAATAATTTATTCACAGGGGCTTGTATGGTAGATGCTCTATCTATTAATAAAACTAATTTAATTATAACTGGATTTTTTAATTGTAATAAAATGATTCTAATTTATGGTATTTTCTGGTGGGAGATATTTAATAGTGTAGCATATAATATATAGAGGCATAGAACATGACGATGGTTGTCCCTCGCCTGGGTCTTAGTCGATGCTGACTGGTTGTTATGTATCGCTGATTTGTATCATGTTGGGCAGCATTAAAAAAAACTGATTTATTCCTAATGAAAATGAAACCCAAGAAATAGGGGCAACAAATAGATACACCGCTGCTCAGACTCGCACAGAATAAAAATACACACTCTAACTTAGGAACGCAGACAAACTTTCTCCAAGCTAAACAACATAAAGCATTAATGGAAACACAGAACATGAACTCGTTAAACAGATAATTAATCCAACAAGACAGGTGAAAGGCAATGAAAAAACCCTCAATGTTAACCTTTCCTGCTTTCGCTTCAGACTGTAGTTGGGAACTGCAAGGGAGACTTATTTATTTATTTTCTCCAGGGATGAAGTTGATTCACCCCCTAAAAAAAGCCATGCTACACATCTAGCACCAGCTTTGGGATTCTGTTAATAGAGATATCTATCGGGAGCTCCGCTTTTAGGCAGCACCTAAATCTATATTTTATCTTTGTGGAACAATGTTACTTTGTATATAGGGAAGGATTCTCAGTGCTTTTGTAACAGTCATTAAGTTTTGAGTACGTTCCATGGCCTGTTATATTTCATTTAATTAACTTGAAGATAAAGACAGAAAAAGTTTTTGATGAGGCAACGATGGTTTATAGCTGTTACAGTGTAAGTGAAAACAGAAACTTGGCTCATAGAGGTTTTGCAAGAGTAAATATAACTTGTCTATAAGTAAAACTCAACTGTTTGCACAGTTGGAATAAAACATGCTGATGTAAGGTAGTAATTTGCTTTGCTGCACCCTGTTGTGGATACATTACCTATGTTTTATTCTTGACTGGATATAAATGCAATAAAACAGAATTTAAAAAATGCATTCCTTGGGAACATTTTAAAAAGCGTATATTCAACAACACTTTAATCAAAGCCTGAAGAAGCAAACAATATACAAAATAGCCTCTTGTAGTGTTCCAGGCATCACAAAAGCCTCACATTTCACTGTGAAACATAAAAGGCCCATTTCCCAAGTGATAATTACTACAGGGCAATTTAGGGATATCGAGAAGGATTACTCCTCTCCACCCACTAATACCCGGCTGTAAACACAGAGTTTTTGCCCCAAAACACACTGTGTGTCCTACGAGAGCTTTCATTGGGTTTGTCAATCCATTGGCTAATGGAGGAAGTTAATTGTCTTGGTTGTAAGGCCACCTGTCACACTTGCTTCATTTCCATAGTAATGAGAGGAGGGTAGCTTGGACAGCAGGCATCAGCCATGATTGCGAATCATTTACGCCTGTTTTAAAGGCAACCCAAATATGGCCACCTTGGAGTTATGACACTAGAAGGAATCTGCACACAGAACAGTGTGTAGGGCCAAGACTGGCAAATTATCCAATAGGAAATTTTATATGTATTATGACCTTAAACATGCACATATGCAAAAATCTTCCAAATTGGATGTGGAGGACTACATCATGAAGAAACACATAGTGGAAAATAGAGAAGTAACTGCTGAAAAATTCTTCCAGAAAAACTTAATTTAACATGACTTGGATGGTTGTCCCATGTATGTTGCCACCTCAGGAAACCAAATAATGCTGTCATGTCACCTATAAACAAAGACACAAAATAAAAAAAAATTTAATTTCAACAATCTCTGGTAATCAAACAAACGTTCGGAGAGCAAAACGAAAAACATGAATGGAAACACAGAACAGGAACTTGTTAAACGGATAATTAAACCAGCAAGACATGTTACAGAAATGAATGCGGAAATCAGCAAGGTGCAAAGGCGGTGAAAAGAAAACCCCTTTCCTGCTTTCACATTTTTACCGTAGTCAGAAAACCCAGGGGAGATTTATTCATTTATTTCCTCCTTAAAATCGCACTGCTCTTAAAACACAAGCCACTGACACCTTTTAATAGAGATGTCTTATAGAGGTCTGCCTTTAGGCAGCCTCTATTTATGTATTATTTTTGGACACCTCCTCAGGATCATACTGCCCATGTACCACTGTATGGACTTAATTCATGTCTAGTATTCTTTATGAACCAAACTTTCATCTATATAAATGATTGTCAGCCTCAATTATATTATTTAGACTATATTCTTGTCCCTTTAAGTGTGATGCTTCTTGCTTCTCTTGTCCAGTTGCTTGAACCTCTAGCTTTTTGGGTTAGTCTTAAACTTTTTTTTGGCAGCATAGTTGGGGTGCAAACTGCATATTTGGAGCCTTGCTAATAAAAAAAGCACCTGTTCAAAAAAGTTCTGCACTTCCTTTTCATTTGAATTAGTTTTTGTGTGGAAGACATTATCTATTAAATTCAAATAATGTATTCATTATCAGTTAGAGTCCTATTCTAACTCAATAATGCTAGACAATTGGTAAGGCGTTTTCACAAGGCCATCTGTATCACATCCTGTCCATTCTCCACTGCGGCTGCTTTACATCTCTCACTCTGTCTATCAGTGATTTTCTCTTCGACTGAGTCTAATTAATAGAAGTAGCCTATCTCTGCAGTTATTATGTAGATCCGGATGCCTGGCTAACAGCTAAATTCCGACTGCTTAGCTGGCTAAATTACAGGATGTAGTTTACCATGACATGATAACTTAAAGAAACAAAAACACTCGGAGAGTACAAACCTCTGCCAAGCCCAGCGATCCCCAATATACTAAATCTCAGAATGTTAAAGAATCCTTTAAAAAATTTCTTGATCCAGAATTTGATCCGGACCATCTCCAAAATCAAATAAAGTCTTCCATGTCCAAAGATTAATGGAAATCTGCACACTGCCAATAAACAAACAATCAAACAGGGCAAGACTCCAACATATCCTCCTTGACATAGCAATGGCAGTTCAACTTGAACCTATTCTGACTTACAAGGAGGTGATTAAAAGTTTGTACATGCTACTATGTTCTTGAAGTACATAAAGTATAAGACTTTGAGGCCTTAAAGTTTGTCAGCTGTTTAGTGTCATTGAGTACTGTTGAATTATGGCCACTGCCGACAGGATTATGATGTGTGGCTGTGCATTTACCTCACCAATAGCGCACATCGCCTTTTTTCTCCCCATCTTTTCTTATGATGCATTTAAAATGCTAATAGCTGGTTTATTATGTGCTCTGTCAAATGCAAATGTTTTTTTTTTCTTTTCTTTTTTCTTTTTTTTTTTTTTACTGCCGGAGCGTTGGGCCAGCAGAGGCATTAGCATATCTTATGCCTTCCTCCTTAGCATGTGGTGCTGTAGCTAGCACCATGAAACAATGTAATAAATTAGATTAACAGGCACATTAGATAAACAAGCCAAAAGGATGGCGAGTTGAAGACGTACAGCGAGGTTGCTCAGGCAAATGAAGGTGTCTGGCTCTGCTAGCATATGGCACACCTATTTCATCAAACCGACACCAGCTCAACATTAGCTGGAAGCATCAAACAAGGCCGAGTCCAAAAATCCTCATGTTAATAACAGTTATTTTTTCTTTTAATTACAGATCGAGGGATGAAATCATGCAAATGAAAAGCGTAAAACTGTTAAATGTTGTTTTAAAGGCGAAATGTTTACTTGTTTGTTGTACTATCCAATTAATCATCCACATAATGATTGGTATAATTCATCCCTTGTATAATAGGTGCAGGTATATAATTTGAGTTGCTCATTAAAAACATTTTAATGATGTTCATCCTCTTCTGGTTTTTTAGACTTTATGCTGAAATTAAAAAAGCAGGTTGCAAGTTAGAGGTTGCTTAAAATCTAACTAAAACAAACAAATAAATAAATAAATAGATTGGATTGACAGGAACAAATTATTCAACCACAGCAGTGGTTAAGTGCGTGGGGTTTATTATATGTGCACACACACACACACACACACACACACACACACACACACACATATATATATATATATATATATATTAGGGTGGTCCTTATTGGTGGTAATTGACAGGTGCCCATTAAATTGGTTACATTCAATGTAAAAACACTTGTAGTAAAATATTTTTAATTTTAAATGATATATAAGGTATGCTAAACGTTGATGAAATTATGCATTACTGCAGTCTAAGCATTAACTACCATAATGTTACATAATTAATAAAGAAAAATTAAGCTACTTTCAGGAAGTATTCTGCACTTCTCTACACATGGTATGCAGTCTACCGTCTACATTACTTGCGTTTTGTCATTGCTGAGTGCGCCATACAATCCCATCCATATTTAAATTACAGAACTCATGTTTACTTCACCTCTGTAGGATCAGAACTACAACATTATTCAGCTGCATTCTTACCATGCATAGTGGCATAGTAGTGCCTGAAATATATGTAGTTCAGGAACTACGTTTGCAGTCAATCTTCCACACCATGCCAGGCATTTACAGGAGAGAAACTTCAGAGCCTTTGAGCATACCTTAAATATTATTTGATTGGAAAAATCTGTTTAGGTATTTTATTTTTCAGCAATTGAAACCTTTTAGGGGCTCCCTCTTTACAATTCAAATGTTTGAAAATAATATATAAATACATATATATATTCATGGACATTTTTATTTAAACGTGCTATTTTTTCCACACCACACAGTGTAGCATCTTAAGAAGTGAAAATAGTTTCAATCTGATTGCAAATTATATTGCATGTATAAAAAATATAAAATCCTAAAGGCAGTTTCTGAATACTTATAATTCTTCCCAAGTTTGAAATTCTTTTGTAATAATTTTAAGATTCTATTTTTAAGAAAATGTAAAAATTATTGGCCAGTAAAAAGAAATTTTAAGCACAAGATTAGTTTATAAAATGACGACAGCTGTCTTATGTCCTTATATATGTTAGATATAGTAATATTCTTAAAAATTATTAGAAATAACTATTAAGAATTATTTAAAAACTTGCCCTTTTTAAAGATGTATTCACTGACTAGGATACTTCTTGTTGTATATATGTTGAGCAGTGGAGAGAATAACTACCAGTGCTTTTGGGTAACATCTAACTCAGCTGGAGTGTCATGTAGTGGAATATATGTGTGTGTATTTATGTATATTTGTTTTCCCCCTTCTTTTTTTCTGTTTGTTTTTGAGCCACATATGCTGTTAATCTGAAAATGATCGTTTGTCTGGGGGAAGTTAAGCTGCCTTTTTTTTTTTTTTTTTTTAGCATACTCTCAGGAAACATCTTTTTACTTCAGTGCTTTCAAACAGCTTACCGTCCTAAATAGTTTAAAAAATGTGACAACCAGTCACTGAAGTTATAAAGCTGTGTCTTTAAGGCTCTTTGTTTCTCTCCTCCATATCACTCTGTGCTCATGGGTCCAGTTCCTGGAAAATCCTCAACTCTTGCAGACTTGGGATCCATTTGTTTAAGCTCTTATTATATCTTAAAGTATTTTAAGTGCTAATGTGGCTTGTTTTTCATAGCTGTTGACAACCCTGCATTTCTTGTGTTGAACATTCTTTCTTGGTATTTTTCCCCTCTATAATAATAGATAAGAAACATTACTTTGGTGAAACAGTACATCCTTAAAAGCATCATTTTTTTAGATTTTAGATGTAATTTTGTATTTTGTTCGGCACACTTTCTCCTGGTGTTTGAGCAGACATATTGGATGATAGTGTGATATTTCGTACAATCTCCATTCTATATAGTAATATAGTATTCTTATTAAGGTGTGCCAATAGTTTTGCAGTACATATATACCGCTAATGTATGATATGTGCATATATATATATATATATATATATATATATATATGTATATTACATATCATTTCACCTTTGACTATTTGCACAGCTGATAAAAAAATTTATCTAGTTTTCAGATCAAAAAAGTATCTCACCAAGTGCACCATGTCAAAGTACAAAACTTTTATGCAAAGTTTTTTAAATGGTCACATAGTTTGTGGGGTAAACTTTTAAATTAGTTTAAAATAAAGAGCCATAATCTGTTATAGAGTTTTGTTTTTGTTTAGTTTTTTTTTTTTTGTCAGAAGCCATTTCTTTCTTTTCTTAGTCACCCAGTATGTAGCTTTTCATGCAAAACATATCCCCCTACTACTGATGCACTTCAGAAGAACGTTCTGAGCTGCTGTTCTGCGTAGCTCTTTGAAGACGCAGTTCGAACACTAATCCTATGCGTTAGCTCAGGAACAATACTTGTGAATCCACTGTAATCTTCACACTGCAGTCTGCTCCTCTGCTGGAAGAGGAAGAAAAGCTCACCCTTAAACAGATGGCCTGAAGTCTAGGCGGACAGGAGGCCTGCACACCGAGAAGGCAATGCCGAGGCATATGGCCACAGCCCTGTCCCCTGCCGACTGCTACATTCTGCTTTCAGGACACACTTGCATACACACTCAAAAACTCTTTCTCTATCACAGTGGTTCCTAGTCCTGCTTCTCAGAGTAGCCATGCAGTGCTGCTATTCCTGCGACAACACATACATTTTGGATACTAGCTTCAAGAAATCACAGAAATCTCTGAAACCTACTGTAGCCACCTCTACATTCCACTGTAAACCTTTTGTGCCTCAAGGACATAAATCATTTGCTATATACTTCTGTGTTCTGAAAATGGATGAAATGTACCAAATCCCTAGCTTGGAGAACACACTTTCCAGTTTCAGAGCTCTCACACACTTCTAAACAGGCTTGCTAATAGACTGACAAGTTAAGACAGGTGTGTTAATGGCATGAAAACAGAAACGCACACACACTTCAGAATGACGATTGGGAATAACTACAGTGCCAGATACTTGCATATGCACTTTGTTGGACTTGTGCACGGTTCAGGCATTTTGTCGCAGTAGCGTCTAGCAGATTGCAGTGAAGGACCCCCCAGCGCCATTTCCATCTGTACCTAAAGACCCACATGCCCTGACAATGAGGTGACCATGTCCCTGCCTGCACACAAACAGAGGGGTCGGGAGTGGTGTGTGTGTGTGTGTGTGTGTGTGTGTGTGTGTGTGGTGGGGGATATGCATGAGGTGAAACACATTAATAAGCTATAATATCAATCTCAAATGCCTTATCCATAATTTATTCCCTATGCCAATTTATATGGTTTTGGAAGCCAATGGGGGGGACTCTCATCTCATACATCACGCTAGTTTATTAGCTTTCCACCCTCCTCTCTCACTCTAGCTGGCCTTTCACTCGTCTTCTCTTTTTTTTAGTTGGCCCCTGTTTTGTCATGGTCGCTGTTCTGTTCAGCACAACTGGCCCCATAAAAAACTCCAAACAGCTTAATTGCTGGGCCGTAAAAGATTTGCATGTTCTGGATGGGGGCGGGTGGCATTATAGCGGGAGCTGGGGATCGAGGGGCTAGGGAAGGATGGGATAATAGGAAGGGTGGGGATGAGACCAGAGACTGCGTAGTTGGGGGAGGCCAAGAAAGAAACATCATCATCATCATCATCATCAAGTGCAACACTCCCTGCACAACTACCCGACTGAATTCCCTCCTGAATTGCCACCAATTACGGGTTTGAGATCTGGTGAGGTCACCGGCGGGGCTGTTACCATGAACCTAGGCATGCATGCTCCGACTACTAAACAGCCCCGATTGCAGCCTGCGAGTGTCAAGAAAGAGTGAGTTCTTAATTACCTTCTGAGCTGGATCTCCATTATCAGACTGCAAGAATTGAAGAAACACTCAGAGTGGAGATCAGCTAATTTATTAATATTGATTGATGGATAGTCACGAAGTCAGAATTACGCCAATAATATAAATATGTACATTAAAAAATAAACTGATAAACTCATATAAAGTACTTAGAAAATATTTTATTTTTGCACTGTGTTTATAATAAAATATTAAACCAGGCTAATAACAAAGAAAAGGGAAAAGAAATGTAATGAGTAAAACATTTTTATTCCGTTCATATATAATATAATACAATCATACTTATTATATTTGTAATAAATAATTAATTCATTATATTTATGATAATAATAATAACAACAACAATAACAACAACAATATGATAATCATCATCTTCATTGTTACTATTATTTTTTTTATTATTATTAATAAATAAATGTATGAATAGTTATTTAAATATTTATATATTTTGTTCTGGCTAAATGACAGTCAAGACAAAAAAGCACCTCGTTTATTTTACTTATTTATTTTACTGTGGATGCTCTGCTGGGTTTTTCCCTGTTCATTGCATAATATTTTTATTTTTAGTTATTTTGTTATTGATTAATAATAAAATGGTAAATTAATTTATTGATATTTGCAGTTAAGCGTGTTTATATTTGGCGGTAATTATATTTAATTAGTAAACCAAATTGTATCTTTATTATTGTTGTATATGAAATTATTTTCTTTTTTTTATACATACATACATATATATATATATAAAGTAGATTTTTTAGCTGTTTTTGCATTCACTAATTAATATATTAATTTTATCTACATTTTCAGCAATGTGCGTACAATGTTCCTTAATCTATAATATCATACCGGTGTTTGCAGTATTTAAACTACACAGCAAAAGCCAAATTCTATCAAACCTCTCCATACATATAATTTTGGCCGAAATATTTTGCTCCAGCATTAGAATAATGCAAGTCACATATTATCATTGTCATATGCAGCAATATGATTGCAGTGTACAATTCTGTCCAGTGGTATTACCAAGTATTATATTAGCATATATTTACATAAAACATGTCACTATAAAAACAATCCTCAGCTTATCTTCGGCTTAAGAGAAACGTGATGTCAGTAGCAGACTGGCATGAGAGAGATAGATGTTACCGATCTGCTGCATGGGCGATGGTTGGGGTGGGATGCGGAACTAAGCCGCTGCTCTAAACCCATCAAACTGCCAGTGTGTTTAATTGTTGGCTCATCAACAGAGCGGCGTGTCCTCACTAAGCTCACTCATTACCACCGCGCCGCCTTTACCCACAATCCATCACGTGTGTACGATTCTCAGTGCACTGAGCAGCCTGAGCAAAAGGCCTTTATAATTGCAATCATATACGTGGGGCTTTAGCGCATGCCATACTGTACCATTAGCTTCACAAATAAGTAATAATTTGCTAATGACAACATTATGTTGAGTCAGTTTAGAGGCAATTAAAGTGAGTGATATTTACATATGCCTAATGAATCATGTCGCTGTGGCAGCTCGAGGGAAGCTAATGAATATTCATCCATGCATTCACAGCGGCCTGCCCGTAGTTTATAAACTGAATTATGGTTGATTTGCCCTTTTAAAAAATGAACACGGGCGCATCTCCCTCAAGGAGCCAATGAACAATAAAGACTGATTATAAAAATGCTTTTGGTGGTAAACTGCCTTTGAGGAAATCAAAGGCTGATTTTTTTTATAGACTTCCACCACTTTATGGCAAAAACCCACACAGTGTTTCGTGTAAGGTGTTAGAGAGCCCACCCTTTCCCTGTCCATGCCTCTCAATCCTTATTGTTGGCTGGCACATCTCCGAGAGGTCAACTGTGTCACCCTGCAATCAGTCCCAACAGCCCAGAGAACGGCTTTTCAGGAAATACCAGCTGCATGCTGTCCATCTATACAAGATGTAAATAAGAGTGCAACACAGTGACGATATCTGTCTTTGTATCTGTATCTATATTTAAACTAGTATTTTGTTTTTTAACTATGGACTCTATGTGTCAATGCCACTGGAAACACAATACAGACGTGAACAGAATTTTTTTTTTAACCCTCCTCACAGTTTATCTGTGCCTTCAACAACCTCTAACTAATTTATCTGGGTCACCAACAAACTAGCAGCCTAATTTAACCACACAAACCCCAACCAGGCATTAAGTACGGATGAATGAATGAGTGGCGTGCTGTTGAAACCTTTCCCCTTACATAACTTACACTATCTGTTGCTTTTTTGCTGTAAAGTTACTTGATGCGTATATACAGATGACCTAAACCTTTGTGACAAGCTTAATAACCTCTCATAAAGGAGAGAGAGAGAAAGAGAGAGAGAGAGAGAGAGAGAGAGAGAGAGTGAGAATAGTGTATTCAAATCTATATTTCTATAATCATAAGTATTATCATGTTCATTATGAGCTATATTTGTGTGTGTGTGTGTGTGTGTGTGTGTGTGTGTGTGTGTGCCTCAGTCCACCCATAGTTTAATTGTACATAGGCCACATTATTACCGTTTGCCACAAGTGCCATGGATAACAACAACAAAATCACTAGTAAGTTTTGAGTTGCTAATTGGGCTCTGTTAATTGCAATATGTGTGTTTTGAACTGGTTCCATCCCAATTCCCAGAGTAGATTATTAATTGTAAATGCCAACATCTGCCTTGCTGAAAGTACCTTGATCGGATGCTCCCGCACGTTGACCCCTGTTCAGAGCTCCCTGAAACCAGCCTGTGTGCTAGATAGTAAATCAGGTATAAATATATATGGTGAAGATTATACACCACCACTTGTCTAAAAGGGCTCTGTATAAAAAGAAGTTTAAAAATTACTTCTCTATAATTTTTTGTAGGCAATGAGAACCACAAAAAATCATTCCAATAACTATATTGAGGTAAAAGTATGGCTAAGAAACAAAAACACTGAAAATACCAATATTTCTGAAAATTTGAAAGGTGTCGCCAATGTATTTTTTTTTGACGTTTGCAGAGCATAAAAGAACTTCAAATTATATGGAATGGTTTTGCGAGTGAAAAAAATTTGTGAACACTATGCCTGAAAGGTGAAATGCTGTAATCTAAGTAAAGGATGGCCACAATAAATATTGAGTCAAAAAAGAGACTATATATTACTATATTACTATATATTGTCGTTTGTTTACTTATTCTCATCAGTATGATCCAATATTACATGAAATAAATACTTGAATAGTTCTTGATTTCTGATTTATCTTCATTTTGTTAATTTATGTAAGTGCACTGTATTTTCCCTGGGTGTCTGTGTGGGTTTGCTCAGGGTTCTGTGGTTTCCTCCTACAGTCCAAAGACATGAAGATAAGGTCAACCTGCTATTCTAAATTGCCCATAAATGTGACTGTGAGTGTGAATGGTTGTTTGTGTCGGTGGTACACTTATTCAGGGTGTACCCCGCCTCCTACCTGAAATAAGCTGGGATTGGCTCCTTCTCACATAAGTAGTATAGATAGTTTCTGTATGGATGGATGGATGGATGGATGGATGGATGGATAAATGGGGTGAATTACAGAAGCATTTTCTAAAATATTTTAATGTTATTTTTTTTTTTTAATTCATGGGTTGTATACATAATTAGGATTAGCTTCCTTAAAGAGTCCTGCTTGAAATCTGTAGCGATAAAGGGGTCCTACATAAGCCTTCAAGATTTCCAATGAACTACTGGATTGAATCATTTTAATTATACAAATAATAAATTAAATGAAATAGAATACAGTGGAGTAAAAGATTGTAATAGTGACTGAACATTGATTATTGTATGTATCATTAATAGCAGGTTAGCAGGTTCTACTTTTGTATTCACCCTACTTTAATACAGATTCAGGTTAAGGGCAGCACAGTTCTGTAGTGGCTAGCACGTCCGCTTCACACCAAAAAGGTCCTGGGCTCAGGCGTTTCTGTGGAGTTCTCCCCATGCTTGCATGGATTTTCCCACAGGTACACTGGTTTCCTCAAACAGTCCAAAGAAATGCACATTTCATCTGGTAAGCTGTTCAGGATGTACCCTGTCTCAGTGTTGGCTAAGATAGGCACCAGCCTCCCTTCGACCCTAATGGGATTAAGTGGTTCAGAATGAGTTAGTGAGATTCAAGGAAAGTATACTGTATGAACCAATACTTCCCCCTTGTGGACTGACCCTGTTACACGGCTGTGCTGTTCTGTCTGGCTGAAGTGTACATGTGGAGTTATACAGAAGTGTTACAGAGACAAAGAAAGCTGTATCAACCACGTTCCGTATATACTGTAGACATCAGCTGGGCTGTATGGGGCTAACCTGGGGTTACTTACTGCAACTTTATTCTGTTCTAATTTTATAATGTAAGATTTTTTTTCCATTTATGAACCACTTTGCCCAAACTCACTTTCAATGTGCTATACAAATAAAGTTGACTTGACTTGACTTGACTTGGAGCGGAATGGTGGCATAGTAATAAGGTCCTAGGTTTGAGTCCCAGGCTGGGGTGTTTCTTTGTGGAGTTTGTATGTTCTCCCTGTGCCTATGTGGGATTCCTCTGTGTACTTCAGTTTCCTCCAACAGTCCAAAGACATACCCATTAGGCTAACTGGCTGTTTCAAATTCCCTGTCGATGTCGATGTGAGTATGAATGGGTGTGTGTTGCCCTGCGATGGTCTTTAGAGCTATTCAGGGTGTTCCCCCGCCTTGCCCAGTGCCGGAAGAGTCCCCATGACCCTAGTAGTAGGATTAAGCAGTTCAGCAAATGAGTGAGAATGAATGACGTGACCTGACTTGGGATTGGATTAAAATTTTTATTTTAGACTTGTTACTATTGTCATGTATGAACTGTTTTAGTACGAGTGTCTGTGAACAATAATGTTCCAGGTTCAGTGCTAATGCTCGTCTTATCATTTCATGTTAGTGACCGGTGTCGAGGGCGGTACGGTGGGGCAGTGGTTAGCACATCCGCCTCACAGCGATAAGGTCCTGGGATTGACAGGTTCGTATGTTTCCGTGTGGAGTTTGTATGTTCTCCCCGTGCTTGCGTGAGTTTCCTCTGGGTACTCCGGTTTCCTCCCACAGTCCAAAAACATGCACAGTAAGTTAACTGGCTGTTCCAAATCACCCATGGGTGTGAGTGTGAATGGTTGTATGAGTGTTGGCCCTACAATGTGTCCAGGGTGTACCCCGCCAGGGCGCCAGTCTCCCTGTGATCCTAATTAGGATTAAGCGGGTTAGAAAATGAATGAATGATGGAATGATTGGTGACGAGTGGGCAGTTCCTTAATATTAATATGTATATTTAGAGAATATTTCTTTAGGAAAGGTACACATAAAAAATGAATTTATAAAATTTAAAATAAAGGACACATGTAAGAATCATTGCATTTAAATTCCACTTAGTAGAGGAAAGACACAAATATGCTGGTTGTATCTGGAAGCTCATCCATTGGCACGAACATTTCAGGGAATGGAGTCATGCCATTACTTTCCATCATGGTTTTCACTGTGTATGCTTTCAACTCCCGCTTTCCCACCAACACGTCAGTGTGAATGACAGATATCCTTGGTTCTTCATGGTAAGGCATGCCCACATCTCTACCCAACACAATGTCATGCCTGTGCCCAGGCATCGAGAAGGGGTATGAGATGTACAGTCTCTCCAGCCTCCTCACTGTGAAGTAGTGAACAGATATTGAAGTACTTCTTGCTGAGTTGCACTTGGCTAGTGTCAGGTGGCGGACCTCAGAGTTGTTCAGCAGGCGTGCGACGTTGAAAGGTGAGGTGTACCACACTGTCAGTCGCTTGTAAGTCACTGTGCTGGGGATGTCGCTGTGCTCCAGCATGGAGAATGGGTAATTATGACAAACGCAGTCACTAGAGTTGATAATGCTGCAGGCGACCAGGTCCTGCATGCATGTACAGATGATGATCTTGTGATCACTGACACTGGCTAGAGTGAATTCGGCACATAGGATCACCGGCATTACCAGAGAAAGGACACAATAGAGAGCAACACAGCCTATATTACCCAAAATTTTCATCTCGGACATTGTTGCAAAGTCGGGAATAAGCGGTATACAGTCTCAGTGAGAGTTTTGTCTTTTCTACTGTTGTGGTGGTGACTGTAAGAACGATGCCATGGGCAACTGGCATGGCCTGAGACAGGCACTGAAGTAGGGTCTTCTGTGAATTATAATAAAAACACAGATAAAAACGTCATACAATGTGTTTAAAGGGCATGCTAAATATTATAAATATATAGTGATGGCTAGAGCTGATATGATGGGAGGCCAAAATCTAATATCTCGACAATTCCATTTATGGACTGGCAAGCTGTACAGGATGTACCAGACCTTAGCCTAGAGCTGGCTGATAGGACTAGCCTCTTTTTGACCCTATTAGGTGCTTCAGCAAATCAATAAATTATCTAACATTTCAGTAATATGTTACATTATTCATTACCCTTATAGTTCATTCTGTTTCAGGTCGCGGGGAGGCTGGAGCCTATCCCAGCCGACTCTGGGCGAATGCATGCAGTCCATTGCAGGTTCATCACACATCCATTTATACTCACACTCTCACCTAGGGGCAATTTAGACCAGCTGTTCAGCCTTATGTACATGTCTCGGTCCTGTGGTAGGAAACCAGAGCACCAAGAGGAAACCCATAAAAAGCACTGGAAAATCATGCAAACTCCACACAGAAACGCCCTCCCT
>JAOUQZ010000039.1:5805865-5819237 GCA_028564935.1 Neosilurus hyrtlii
TTTTCCCTACAGCACAAATTCAAGAAAGAAAACTGATGAAAAACAAAGATGTTGATATCTTTCACACTGTTTAAAGAGCTTGCAGTGTGCCGTCCAATATATCTTTTTTTTTGCATTTTTTTGCACAAATCACACAGATTGTGCAAAAGCTTTATGGCGCTAAACTTCAATACATTTACATTTAGAGGCACTGATGCACTTGCACTTTAATAGTTGGGATATACTGTATGTAATAATTTGGTGACCAGATGTATCTTTGCAGCCTCCAGACACCTATTTCAAATGACCTATATGTGTTAATTATTACCGTTATTATAATACTTTAATGAATTACTATTAATAGTTAGGTTTGCATTGTTTGATTCCAATAACAAGATTATGTACTGCATGAGCAGAGTGCACTCACTTTGTTCTCCTATCATGTTGGCATCGTGTTACATCCAGATGTGCTCCTTCAACAGTGTGCACTCACGATGCGCTTCTATTTGTATTACTTCCAGCACAAGATTAAGATACACCATCAGCCGAGAGGTTTCACTTGGTCACATGGGTATTTTTTTTTTAAAGATTTGGGGTTATGTTAATGCTGAGGGTGCCCTTTATTTATGTATGGAATTAACTTAAGTAGTCAGTTTGGTGCATTAAAGGGGTGGTATCAACATTTTTTTGTTTTTTAAGAAAACAGCCTAAATAACACCAATGGGCTTTTCAAAGGTGGTTTAATCATTTATGTAGATGGAATTGGGTTTGTACAACACATTTGCGTTGTATAGAGTTTTAGGATAAGATTTCCGTCTTCATCCCAACAAGATTTCCAAAGGTCCATGTTGATGTCCTTTCCCACCCTCTTCATGCCAGGTTCAAAAGCTTTAATAGTTGAAAGGATATTTTGGACATCCAGTGCATATTTACTGTTCATGTATTTTGGGGAAGTGAATTTGGGTAAAAATTGTGACATTGCTCCTTTAAGACTCATTCTTTGGTGATGGGAGATTTTTTTCTTTCCTATTTTCAATCCACGTCCAAATCAGTATTAAGAATAAGTCCAATTTTAGGTCTGTTTGCATGGTGAAGCACTGAGATCTCCTGGAAGCCAAGCCAAGCCTGTATAACAGTGTAGAGAAAGTCCTCTTTGGGGTTCGTCCCACAGTCCAAAAATCTGCACATTAGACTAACTGGCTGTTCCAAATTGTGCCTAGGTGTGAGGGCAGGCCCTTTTCCATGTGTACCCTGCCTTCGCTCAGAGTCGGCTGAGATAGGCTCCAGCCTCCAGCTGACCATAGTAGGATTAAGCAGTTTGGTGAATGAATAAATTAATGTATAACAGTATTCACTGTATATGAGACGTGTAGATTTTGCTGTACTTTCACACGGTTGGTTGTTATGCAATAGGATAGTCTTCAAGCGGTCACCGCTCATGTGCTGTAGCCTGATGCCTTCAAACTCAGTTGTACCTCGAGTTGCAAATAGTATTTTTAGCAACATTCTTCCAGCTGACGGTGTTTTACACATGTTTTCTAAAGATATTAACAGCTCTTAATAAGTCCTGGAAGATTAACATGTAAATTATTTAGGAATAAGGAGTAAGCAAGTAAGTAAACCCAACACCTTTTGACACACTTTGTATATTTTTAGGCTGTAATACAGTGTGTAAACATCCAGCAGGGTACTTACCTCATTTCAATATCATCCAGATTCTCCAGTAAGCGCATGGAGCGGTCTGCCATTGACATGGACCTGCTGAATTTGCCTTTGGAGGCATCGGTGTTGGTTCTGGCATTGATTTTAGCCTGAGCCATAATACGTCCTGGTTTCTGTGTCTCTCTCTGTCTCTTTCTGTGTGTGTGTGTGTGTGTGTGTGTGTGTGTGAGGAAATCTCTGTGCCCCTTGTGCAGTGGTTTGCTTTTATCTCTTCGTACTCACTCCAGTGCTTTCTAGCGGTTTCCTTGATGGACAGCAGCTCTGTGGAACATCTCCAAACATGGGCTGGAACTTCCCAGGGGTAAACTCGCTTACACACACACTCTCTCTTGCTCTCTCTCGCACACATGCACACACACACTCCTTACACTTCTCACACTCAAGACCGGATGAGTGTTACACACAAAAAAAGGGTGGGTTTCCTCATGTTGAGCCTGAGGTAGAATAGTTAAAGATCAGGCCCACCCTGAAACACATGATGTTTTTACTAAAATATGTAGAGTTCATTTAGTTCTGATGCTAGTTTGTTGTTTTGATGCTTGTGCTTTCATTATTTGAGGGAATAATTAGCACTTAAGTGCTGCAGTGACGTCATAAAGGGACACTGATAGCACACTAACACAGACACTGTAAGAGATAATGTACAGCAACATGCTAATTGTTTAGGAATAATGTACAGAGAAGCTAATTTTTAAATGCATAGTGTTCAGCAACACACAAATTTTTTAAAGGATAACGTGCAGCAACCCACTAATTTTTTTAAAGGATGACGTACAGCAACATGCTATGTTTTTAGGTATAATCCACAGAGTTGCTAATTTTTAAAGGACTAATGTACAAAGACTTTTTATGAATAAATGTGCAGCAAAACAGTAACTTTTTGATAGTATGCAGTGAGATGCTAAATTGTAAAAGGATAACATACAGTAACATGCTAATATTTTTGAGGTAAAAAAAAGGTACAAGACTGATTTTTTAAGGAATAGTGTACAGTGACTTTTCGTAACTTAGGAAATCTTCAAACAAAATAAAAATAGACCAAGAAGCATTAGAGAGCAGTTTAAACCTTTAAAAAATCTTATCTCTTTGACGATCATAATTTTACAGATGAATGATGAATAAATGTCACTCAGAGCTAAGTGTAAACAAGATTATCACAAATTAAGTTCAATTTTCTTTATTTACTCTTCAGAACACATTCACTAAATATATTTAACAGCTTATAGTATAGCTACATGAACAACATGAACATGACATTAAAGGAAAAATGACGTGTGTATCTTCTGATCAAAAGTCCACCAGGCTTCTCTTCAGAGCCTCTTCCAACTCTGTCAAAGGGAGAAAATTGAGAGTGCATATCAATATCAAGGAATTCCCATGAACGCGTCGTGTGTGTGTGTGTGAGAGAGGGGAAATATGAGGTATGCAGTAATGTACCAAAGACAAAAAATATATAGATAGATTTCATATAGACCCAAAGTTAATTTCAGAAATATTTCCCCAGTGATTCCTGATTATTATCAATAGTTTTGTTGATTTTCTGTTTAAAGATCTAAAGAGGAGATGTGCACTTGGTAGCACAAAAAAACGCTTAACATACCGCTAAGCCTCTCTAACCTCACTGGAAAATCAGAGGTCATCCTGTCTGCTTGGGTTTCCATGATTAAAGATTGTCCATATTAAGCCAAATAAGTTTTTTCTTCCTTGAACTTGAAATGAACTTAAGTGGAATTACACAGTACAGTACATGTCAAGTATCTACACTAAATAACCTGTGATAACACAGAGGGGAATTTACTACAATTTTTACAATTATTAAAGTAAAAAAATGAAGTATTAATTGACTCTGTTGCCATAAAACCCAAGACTCAGTCCTGGTGCAAGCAGTTACCCTCACTAGCCCACCAATTTCTGGGAAAATCAGAATAATTCGATCAGGGTTGAGGGTAGACTGATGAAGTCACATACAGGACATCTCTAAAAGAAAAGCTGGACCAGTCTTTACATTAACACAAACATTAAGCACAACGGAGGACCTGATTCAGCTTAGCTTGGCTTGGCGATCATTTGAATAATGTACTTCGACTTCCTAACCAAATCTTGAGTTCCAGTAATTGAACTATTCATTACTATAAATAATCAGTGGAAGTCTATTTGTGCCACGTGCTACATTTCAGTCACCTCCCAGGCAAATTAACCAACATCCCCAACCACCACACTGTGTAAACAAGGCCTGAAATAGTGCTCGTCACCACCCAGGCTTTTCCTTTCCCTTTACCAGCCCAATGTGAGTTTACTGATTTGATGCTGATATCACAGTCTTGCTGGTACCTCTTTTAAGAGCCTCAGTGCTGGCAAAGATAAACACTTGATTAATGAATGCAAGCTCAGTCACACACCTTTAGGATCTGTATGTGTGTATATATGTGTATATATATATATATATGTATAATATATACACACACATACATATACATATATACACACACATTAAGGTGACCATTGAAAGGAAGGATACCTCGACCCACCCTGGTCAAATGCAGTTGGCTTCTTCGCTTCTTCTGCACTCAAAGCCAAAGCCAGGTTGATCTCTTCATCAAAATCATCTGAGAGGACAAAAGGTCGTCTCTAAATACACATATACTTAAATCAGAGAATAGTATTATATAATATACACTAATACACACTAATATTTTCATGGAGTGCATTTAGCCGATTACAGCATGTAATCTCCGTGGCATTGTGACTCCAGTTGGTCAGGTCGAGGCTCAGCAACATTAATGTCAATTAGCTGATGACCTGAATGTACTGAATGAGCAGGTTATGAGGAATCAAATAATGAAAGAGTGGTTCAGGGAACATGAGGAATCATTTTCACATATGTATTGGCACCCCACAGTCCTGACATTAAACCTATTGGATGTGCTGGAGAAGACTTTATGGAGTGGTTCGGTTTTTCCCTTATCAGTTCAAGACGACGGTGAGAAATGAACCCGACACTGGATGAAAATAAATGTTATTTTGCTTAAGTTTGTTGAAACAGTGGCCTGACGATTACGTGCTGTAAGCAAGGCTAAAGGCGGAACAACAACATATTCGTATGTGCGACTTTTTTCTTTTGGCCGGACAGTGTATATATAATCTTGCCAGTTCACCTTGGTTATCTGTGGAAATGGTGCTTGAAGCAATGGCTGTCTTTACATCCTGAAACTCCTCAGCTAGAAAAGGAAAGCAGGGGGTGAGGAACTCATCGCCAAGTTAAGGTGTTAATAATTATGGAAAGGCAGAACTACCTCCAAAAACAATTAAGATTGTCTTACAGTGATAAACCTCACCGTTCGTTTCGGGATGGATTTCCTCTGCGTTCGGAATCTGTGGGATCTGGGCATCGTCTTTGCTTGAGTTGCCACATCGAGAGGACATACACGGTTCCAGTAAGCAGTGATAGGCATGGTAATGCGAGTGGAAACCGGGTACATCCTTGTGGCTCTCGGAACATAGCTCACAGACGACATCGAAGCATTTGTCCTTGCCCAGGGCCTCGTGCTTCAAGTGCATGTGTGTTTTTATCTCAGCATAAGAGCCTGTCTTAGCTGCACATCGCTGACAGACGTACCCACATTTCCCTTCTATGGCCAGCTGCTTCATGCATCTTGTAAAGGTGGACTTGGTTTCTTCTTTGGCTTTTTGAGAACACATGCATGGGCAGAGTTGGGGAAGGCTCTTACTTGTTGTCGGAACCTCATCAGAACTCTCAGGGACTGAAAAAGCTTCATTCTCTGCTTTGTCCAAGTGGCAGTAATCCTTGCTGTGCAGGTTGGCGTAGTGCTCCAGGAACTCCTGCTCTGAGTCATACAGTATGCTGTCACAGAGTCCGCAGAAGTACCGAAGGAGCAGCTGATTACCGTGCTCATTAGCACAGTGCCGGCGCAAGGTCGACTCTTTGAAGAACTTTTGCGGACAGTGGCCGCAAGCGAACCTCTGGAAGCTGTGATTGGACACGTCGCTGCAATGCTTGAACACCCCTGACTCCGAGTCGAATATGTCCTCGCACATCCTGCACAGCCACCGTCCCTTGCTTCTGATATTGTGAGCTGGTCTGCTCTCTACCTTGGTAGACCGTTTCTGGGATTGACAAGCCAAGACCTCCTCTTTTGTTTTTTCTCTTTCTTCATAATATGTGTGGCCTTGATGGGAAGCACTAACGTGAGACAGGATGTCCTTGATCCTCGGCATGTCCAATCCACACAGCCTGCAGTGGAATAGGAAGTTGGATAGATGAGCACCGCCATGGAACCGACTCATGTGTAATCGAGCGATGGACGATTCACCCATGAGCTTGCCACATACGGCACACTTGTGAAAGATTTGATTGGCTGCTAGAAGATGCTTGCTGACTTGATCCTCCTCCAGGAACTGCAGTCCACACTCGCAGAACCAAGCTGGGCTCGAGGGTCTATCACACTTAGCTTGTGGACTAGAGGTGGACAATCTCTGCCGCTTGGCAGGGGACCAAAGGCAGTCGTTTTTGTCTCTCTGACCCCTATGTGAGGAAGATACGTCGGCTCTGGTATGTTTAGAGGAGTGACTGGTGCTACTCTTGTGGCTGTGCTGGATTTCACAGTAGTTGCTGTATACTAGTAGCGCTTGCTCCATGCTGCCTATCATCTCCACCTGGTGCTGTGTTTGTTCCTGGTGATCCTCCATCTGTTTTCGATGGAGGAAGATTTTGGAGCAGGAAGTGCACTGGCTCAAAGCAGTCAGCTGCTTCATGACCTCAGCCACACTTTGATCAGCCTCTGCTATGGCACAACCTTGTCTGCAGTGCACGCTGGGGAAAAGGAGTGATGTCATCTTGAAGATGGTTGACGCTAAGAAGAGCTCATATAATATATAGAAGTTAGGTTCAAACTTACTTGAAGTGAGCCTTGGCTTCCATGTGTGAAGCAAGCACCTTTGCGCAAGCTGTACACTTGACCCTGAACACGATATCTTTACATAAAGCGATCAGCCGGTTCTTTGCATATCGCGGAACTGGAATTGGTCCTGACGATTTCATCCCTATTATGGAAAAAAGTGATCTTTAATGTTTTTATTTAAACGTACTGGAGGCGTGAGTGGCTTGGTTACTAACCGTGTACAGGGCCAGGCTGAGTAAAGTGTTTTTTGGCTGCCATGTGCTGGAGACACTCATCTTTGATGTTAAAGAGGAGGAAACAGGCAGGACAAGCGAAGCACACAATCAGCTGGCAGGTCTGAGAGCTGTCATGGCCACCAGCATTAGAGGAGGACAACTACAGTGGGAAATAAACACAACAGCTTCACTTCAGCAGTACTTAGACTTTAAAAATAACATCCTGAAGTATTTTAATCAAATCCAAATAAAATGGATGTAAATGACCCTGACGTTTCATCCGGATTTTTGCAAAACTGGCTGATTGTCGTCAGATCAGCAGACTGCCACGTGCTACCCACTACCCCTAATCATTTAGCATGAAAGATGCATGGTGCATTAAGTACGATCACCAGGAAAAAGGCAAACCTGAGAGTCCACATGCATTCTCCACTGCTCTTTGGTGTCAAAATGATGACCACAGGCCACACAGGCATACACAGAAGCAGGGATGCCCTTAAGGGTGATAGTGGGGTCACATGGAGAGTGGTCAAATCTATATAACACAAATGAAAAAAATAATAATTACAAACACTACTTGTCAACATCTTTATGCATCTAGTTTTAACTGAGATTTACAGAATAAGGTCTCAGTGTTCTCCAAGTAAACTTCATTTACAGCATTTTGGAAAACGCCCTTACCCAAAACGTCTTTTTTAAAATTATCACATTAATACAACTGAGCAGTGGAGGGCTAAGGACCTTGATCAGAGGCTCAACAATGGCAACTTGGTGGTACTGGGGCTTGACAGAGCCCCAACCTTCTGAACCCAGAGCCTTAACCACTGAGGCACCACTGCCACACTTTTGACTCACCAAAGTACGCACCTTCTGCAGATATTCCAGGGGTACACACTCAGTGCATTCTTTTGTTGAGGGAAATAAAACCACGTGCCTTCACCCTGCTGTCCACTTAATCCCGATGAGGTTTAAGTCTGATGGTTGTACTGCCAGTCCTTGATTTAAAGCCTACCAACTTGTTCTTTTCTTGTAAGCTAATTCTAATATACTTGTTACTTTTTTTTCTTTTCACTACAGGTCATTCCATGGACTTGTACTGCTTAAATTGCAATGAAACTGAAAAAAAAATGTGTGTTCTAAAACTTTTGGCTGGCAGGGTCTGTATTTACAATCGCATTCTGGGGTATTTCAATGTTAAAAATGCATAACTCATTTACAAACTAGAGGGGCACTCAAAGTGCAAGGTAGCTCCACCAGGCACAAATGGATTATTATAACTTGGCATAGTTATAATGAAATGTCTCCCCCTAGTGAGCATCTGACTCACATCTGCATATTAAAGAGAATAGGCATTTTGGGGTATTTCCAGAACTGTAACATAATCCTATTCACAGATCACCTCCTAAATGTTATGGTTTTACTTGTACCACACCCTACTCTAGAAATAAAAATTCATCCAAATCCATGCATAACTTTTTGAGATATCTTGCACACAAACAAACACACAAACCAACACAGGTGAGCAAACATTAAACATACAGGTTGGCAGGCCAATTTATTTCTGAACACTCACCTTTTCAGGTGTCCCTCAAGCAGAAGGACATTTTCATATACCCGTCCACAATTAATCACGGGGCAGGTTTGAGGGGAGGATCTTAATGAGGGATTGGGAACAGACCTGCGCCTGAAGCCCATACCGGTACTGATGACCCCAGGTTTTAATCCTGTTAAAGAACTCACTGTTACAATTTGCTTTACTCAAAACTCCAATCTTCAGAGTGTTGTATTTTTATGTTATGATGATAAACACCACTAAGGTAATACCGACCTGGCATTTTCAGCCAGATGTCTACACAGCGTTGGGCATCACTGCTATCCTGACTGCTGCATTGCCTCTCCGCTAACTTACGACGGCCGTGAGCTTGCTGTGAGATCATCTTCTCCTGAAGAGCAAACACAAGCACGGCCCCTTGCTGTACACTGAACACAAGCATTTTACACCTTTCACTAATGTTCTTTAATTAATGTACAGACCTTAAAGGCTTTACACTTTTCAGCCCGCTCTTGTTTCTCCACAGCTACCTGGCGAGCCAGTTTTTCCAAGGTTGATGCTGCTTGGGCCTTCTGTTTCTCCACCTGATCCTCAATCTAGCAATTTCATTTCAGGTAGGGGAGGAAAAGGGGGATTTATTGTAACTGTAGACACTTTAACAAACTGGAAAAAAGGCAAACAAGAGCGCAGAGAGAGCACAAACCTCTGCCTCACCATTAAAATTAAGTACACAGCCCCACTATTGGGCCTGGGGTGGTAACACACTTAAAAAAATTTTTTTGACTTCATGTTAAATTACAATTTCTGCCAAATGCAAAATATGGCAGGATGTTGCTAGGAGACAGACATGTAACAAAGGCACCAAGTAATATCTGTATAGTGTTATTTATGCCAGTCTCAGTTAACATCAGTTTTGCGATACTCTGGGTATATCTGTATTTCAGAGTTGAGTGCTTTTGAGTTGACACCTGGACATGGGTGGAATCATGTTCCCATGAACCAGAAACCCTATTGTGTCTGTACCTTGTTGACAATGGTGTCAGTGACCATGTTGTAGATCGTGTCTCATATTATAACAAATCTGTAAAAACAATAATATAATTGCCAAAACATGGCAGAACAGATAAGTAACAAAATTCGACAAAATGTACAAGCCAGAATGTAAATCTGATGAAGGTGGGGGGACAAACACATGTAAGCTTGACAATGCGGTATGTTGACTATCAGGAGAGTTGAACCTCATACGTCACACTGTTTTGTCTTTCCTCTCCTGCACCTGCATGCTGTAATGATGGAATGAATTCTATTCCCTTAAGCAGAAGAGAACGGGTTCCCCTTTAATTCTGGTAGTCCGCTTCCTCTCGGGGTTTCTTCCTCTTATTGTCTCAGAGTTTTATTTTGATGCTGCCGCCTCTGGCTTGCTCATTAGGGAGCGAAATGTAAACCAGCATCCGGATTTCTGTAAAGCTTCTGTAGCTTTGTGACAATGACTACAGTAAAAATAAACCTGAACTTAAAGGAAACCACTTGGATCACGGAGACCAGACACTTGTCTTTAATAAAATCTTCGATATCAATCTGTTTTATATTATATTCCTATATATTCTATCCTGTATGTTCCATATTTAATCCCAAGCTTCAACAACAGTGACATTTCTATACCATTGTGGATCAGCCCTGCTCTACGATACACACCGTACACGATCCTGCATCATCCTCTCCTTCACTCAGCAGGTCGATGCACTCCAGAACAGGTCGGAGAGGACCCTCCTGAAAGGAGCACAAGAGCTTTAAGATCAGAATTTAGTACCACAGTTTTGGCATCACCAGATGAGACTTGACGTGACTGAACTCATTCTCCTTATAGATGTATTCTCATGTTCTTTTCTATTTTTAAGAGAACCAATGCCACTGTATTTCATTTAAAGCATGTTTTCTGTTTTTAATCTCAATTTATAAGGCAGTATCCTGATAGCTGTAAACATATATTTAAGAAAACAGCTTTAAAAGGCATGGTACGCCTCTAATATTGTATTTGGCAGATGCCCTGATCCAGCTGAGCAGTTGAGGGTTAAGGGCCTTGCTCAAAGGGCCCAATGGCTGGCTGCTAGGTGGTACTGGTACTCCCAACCCCCTGATTAGTAAGCCAGAGCAATACCACTGTAACACTGACCTATACAAACATACAATAATGATTATAATGGTAAAAACAGAGTCTGGGAATATGGCTTGAATGATTGTCGTGTGCCCACGCCTCACTGTATATAAAACTAACCCATTGTCTTCGTTTTAGATTGTTGTCCTGTGTCCATGCATCATTGTATAAAGAACCCATTGTCTTCATTTTAGATGGTTGTCCCGCGTCTGTACCTTGCTGTATATAAAACTAACCCATCAACTTAATTTTAGATTGTTATCCTGTGTCCATGCATCACTGTATAAAAAAAACTAACCAACTGATTTCATTTTGGATGGTTCTCCCATGTCCATGCATCGCTGTATATAAAACTAACCCGTCGACTTTATTTCAGATGGTTGTCCCGTGTCAATGCATGAGGAGCTCCACCTTTAGGCAGTGCCTAAATCAATATATTAACGTCACTAAATTTTAAAAACGAGCGCGCAGTGGTGGAGCGTTTAGCACTCTCACTGGAGGTGCGTTGAGTAGAGGTGTCCGATCCCTTGATGCATGTTCTCCAATCTGTTCAGGCATTACAGGAGAAGACTCGGTACTCGATACGGAGTGAGAAGAAATGGCTCGTGTTTGTGTAACGGAGGAGAGGATTTCATCAGTGTGTGTGTGAGAGAGACTTTTATTAAATATTACCACTGCATTGCACTTACAGACACAAATTCCACATCATCTTCCTCCGTTTCTTCAGTTCCTGCATTATCAGACATGTTTTATTCCTGGGTCCCAGATCTGTAAAGAAAATAAAAACACATCACAGGAGTATTTTGGTGTTACAGTAATGTGATACAGTATTAGGAAATACCAAAAGGAAATGTAAAAATTTGCTTTTTTTCTTTAATAACTCATTATTTAACAATAATACCATTATCTTTACCATCTAGATACTTCTTAATGCTAAATGTTAGTGTCTAATGTCACACTGCAGTCAATAAACAACATGAACTTGGCTAGTTAGCTAGCCAGCTAGCTTCTATACTATTATTATTGAGCAGTTATCTTGATAAAGTGCTGGAAAACAAGCTCAATATATTGCATTCACATTCATATACATTTCACACTGCAGCCAGAACATAACACATAAAACCACGGCTATAAAAAGGAAAAACAGAATGTAAACGAGGCTGCTGGAGAAACATACCCTGTTTTGATTTACTGCTCTGGTGGCGTTAGCACCGTTAAAACACACATGCCCGCGCGCGCGCGCACGCGGTGTTTTCAAAGTAAAAGTCTTTCTGGTCCTGTAGCGTTGAAGGAGTATTTAGCCGTTTATGCTAGCAAGCACAATACGTCAACGCGGCAGCCATATTGAGGGGGGCAAGATTCTACTCAGAAGTCTCACATAAATCAGAATTAAAGACATTTGGTTAGAGCTTAATTTATTTTATTAGGATGTGATAACGTGATGTGAAAAAAGAGCGAATTAACCTTTAAGTTCTCAAAGTATTTGGCCATTTTAACAAATGGCCTGGTTCAAAACACTATTCAAGCTCTTATTTTCTCATTCTTGTGCTGCATTTGTTATGGTAAATACGAGTTGGCAAGAGGAAAGTGGCATTTGACGTGTGGTCCCAGTGGTATTTACCGCTGGCAAACTGGGGCCTGTGGAGTACCTCCATTTGAACGACTTGGTGATCTTTCACTTTTATCTACAGCAATGGTGGCATCCAGGAAGCAAATAATTGGTCACGAAACCAGTATTTTATTAGTGATTATAATAGGGTTTGGTGGCAAATTAAAAATAATAACATATATTATAAAACTGTTTGTTGATGCAACATATCCAGTCCCATAAAATTCTGGGTATCTACAGTGGAACATGTAATACGTCTTTCTGCCAACATGCTCTGTCCTGTAAAAGCCCACAGATATATCAGCTTCAAATTTGAAAACATGAACATGCCCAACATTTAATACATCAACATCTCTTTCGACGCTTGGTCCGTCAATTTTGGTTACTCTGACAACCCTGACACCTGGTCTTGGATGCTGAACGGTTGCAAGTCGTATGCACCACCTGACATCTGGTGATCACCATAAATCCCTGAGGTAACAAATGCAGCATTGCTTCTTGTTCTTACTTTCCAGAACTGCCCCCTTGAAGTGATGTCACATTTATTTAGAAATTACTGCAACTTTCCGAGCAGGAATTCTAAGTTCAGGTGGATCTTTCCAAGAATGAAATATCATCCATCACAAGTGTGTGGAGAGACATGGGTTTCCATGGAAAACAACTTCACCCAGTGACTTTAACAGATTCTCCCCAAAATTGCACTGGTAAATACAGTATACTACTGGATACTGCAGGTTATACAGGCATATATGTTTTTTTAAAAAGGAAAATATTTCTTGGCAACAAAAGCATAAGGTGTAATTGGAGGAAATTGATGAACACGTAAATGAAGTTCAATAAGTAAAAAGCTTAAATCCATATGGTAGAGTATCCTAGAGTATGCATGACGGTTTTGTTTTTCCTTCAGAGGCACCATGAAGCCTGTTAGGAGGGTGTCCGGAGGGTGTGCTCCAACTATTGTGGAATCACACTGCTCAGCCTACCCGGGAAAGTCTATGCAGGAGTACTGGAGAGGAGGATCCGGCCAGTAGTTGAACCTCGAATTCAGGAGGAACAATGTGGTTTTCGTCCCGGCCACAACACTCTTGACCAGCTCTACATGCTCTACAGGATCCTGGAGGGGTCATGGGAGTTTGCCCAACCTGTCCACATGTGCTTTGTGGACTTGGAGAAGGCTTTCGACTGTGTCCCTCGGGCTATCTTGTGGAGTGTGCTCCGGGA
>JAOUQZ010000039.1:5823798-5842652 GCA_028564935.1 Neosilurus hyrtlii
CCAGAGTCTGCTGAGATGGGCGCCAGCCTCCCCGCGACCCTAATTAGGAATAAGCGGTTCAGAAGATGAATGAATGATTATAGTTATTATTATTATTATTGTTATTATTATTATTATTGTTGTTGTTGTTATTATTGTTATTAATATTGTTGTTGTTAATATTATTGTGGTTGTTGTTATTATTATTATTATTGTGGTTGTTATTATTGTTGTGGTTGTTGTTGTTATTATTATTATTATTATTTAGCAGTAGTAGAAGCAATCAATGTCCTATGATGTCTTGAATACAAAACAACAGTCTGTAAGGAGGACTTGGGCTGTTTAAAGTTGTTCAAGTCGTTAGACAAGTGTGTGTGTGTGTGTGTGTGTGTGTGTGTGTGTGTGTGTGTGTGTGTGTGTGTGTGTGTATGCTTATGCAGGAGAGAGAGAGAGAGAGAGAGAGAGAAAGAGAGAGACCCCGCAGTGTGTGCGCAGGTCGGATGCCTTTAAATATTGTTCTCTCTGCGGCTTTGCTGAGCTCAGATGCAGATGCGCTCTCTCTCTCTCTCTCTCTCTCTCTCTCTCTCTCTCTCTCTCTCTTCTGCATGATCAGTAAAGCGGGGCTCCTGCTGACTCATGCCCCCATCTTCCGAAACCCAGATCAATGGAGCTCCCTGACTGTGGACGTGCGGAGCGCGCGCCGTTAGCCGTTATCCGATAGATATGCGCGTACGTGCAGGTGCGGCTGCGGCGCTCCATCGCGATGATCGCTGCGGCTTTCCTGGTCTTGCTGAGACCTCTGAGCCTTCAGTGCGTCCTGCTGCTCATTCTGCTTTTAGTAGGAACCGTGGCAACGATCCTGTTTCTCTGCTGTTGGCACCGGAGGCTTCGCCATGAGAAGATCCCAATAAAGTCGGTGTTCTCGCGGCGCTCGAGGAGTCGTGGTGCGTACAACGCCTCGCTGGCGTGGAGCCAAGACGTGATTTTGTTGTTGTTGCCGTCCCGAATCAAGTGTTTCCGCGCGCCGCGGTGTGTTTCGGGGTTTAAACCCTCCTCAGAGCGCGTGGCTGCGGGCTCGAGCGGCACCGCGCGCTCCTTTAGATGTCGCCGACAGCGGCTACATCATTTGTTACATCCGTGTTTGATATTGTAACATGTTTATTTCAGTGTTTTATATATTTGTATATATTTATATATGATATAATAGAATATATAATACCTGTACTCGGGTGTGTTAACCTCTCCCGTTTGTTCCAGAAGCTGGTCTTCGGACGCATCATTTTCGCTCTGAGGTAATATTTTTCTTTCTCCTTTTCATGACAAGGTCATTTGAGGACATATAATTATCTTCTGGGCTTTCGTATACACATGCAGTCCGTTGTTTAGAAAAGTTATGCTCTGTTTTTTACACGTTAGGACAATTTCAGTGTGTGTTTGTCAGCAGAGTGCCAGGATAACAAAAAATACGCATTGCGCATGCGCAATCAGGGCTCCAGGCTAACCTAAATACTGCAAGCCTGTGATGTGAGCTGAGGTCACTTCTTCTTCTTCTTCTTCTTCTTCTTTTCATGTCAAGCTTATAATTATCGTTTAATTATCTTCTGGGGATTATGAAACTTAGTGAGCCTGCGTATGGGAAAGGTGTGTTCTGCTTTGCTTGTGTTATAACAATGTGAAAGTGTCTCATCATGGCTCCTGTGAGTTTAAAGGGGGTGCATTCATTCATTCATTCATTCATTTATTCATTCATTCACTCATTTTCTAAGTCGCATGATCCTAATTAGGGTTGGGGGAAGGCTGACGCCCATCTCAGCCGACTCTGGGCCAGTCAATCACACAAACACACACAACCATTCACACTCACACCTATGGAACAGCCAATTAGCCTACTGCGCATGTTTTTGGACTGTAGGAGGACACCGGAGTACCCAGAGGAAACCCACACAAGCACAATGAAAACTAAACACAGAAACACCCGAGCTGGGGAATCGAACACAGGCCTTCTTGCTGTGAGGCAAACATGCTAACCACTGCGCCACCATGCTGCTCAGGAGTGCATTTACTTACCAGGTGTAATACAGTGTTATGTCTTGAAAATAGAATTAAATCAACCATGACGTCTTTCGGAAACCATTTGCTTATTCCTGCACCGGGTGCTATAGTATTGGTGAACATCGCCATCTTGAGGTGAGCGAGCACAGAACACTTGATCTCACACGTGACATCAGTGTTACAATGCCGAGTTATCACATGTGTGTAAAATCGCTCCTTCGGTCACGCGGCCTTGTTTTTGGTATTGTAAACAGACACAGAACCCAAACAAGATATAAAACACCTGAATGAGAGATACTAAGCACGTGAGCTGGGGGGTGGTTTCGCTTTGAAATTGCCATATTCAAAATGAACTGATGATGGAAAATCAAACATGTCAGACATTCACTGTTGAATGGACACCTTTAAGCACACAGGAAGACAGACACTGCATGCACAGCTAGTATACTCGCTAACCTCAGTACTTTTAATGATGATGAGGTCTGCTGATGAGTGTGGAAGTGTTGAGAGTAAGGATTTTCATCCAAAGGTATTGTGTATGGACGTGAATGTGTTATGTGGTACGTGTCGACAGGGATTTCGTTACAGTCCGCGCCATGGCCGGAGGAGTATAAGAGCGCGAGTGTGTGAAGAGCGGCCTGTAGCTGATCCAGCAGAGAGCGAACCGGACTCCAGTAGTGCTGTGAGGAAACGTAAAGTGACCAAGAGAGTCCAGCCTGAGTTTTATCACTCCGTCCAAGTAACCCCCACGCGCAGACCAGTAGGTGTATGTTTCACATTTCCGTTTAAGATCACGCCTCCCATCATTAAATATTTAATTATGTTCTTATGTTAATATAAATGATTGTGGTTTTGGTTACTTCATTTCTGAAAGCCTTGAACTTACAGAAGTGCAATGCATTCACAAAATAATTCAGATTGACCCTGAATCGTAATTAAGACTTACTGAAATTACAAGAAACCATTCCATATTTGTAAGAAAAATATTTTGTTAGTACGAGATTAGGATCTTGTTGACCCTTTATTTATTTCATTTACAAACCGCTTTATCCTTTACTATTAAGGTCGCGGGAAGGCTGGAGCCCATCCCAGCAAATTCAACACACACACACAACCATTCACACTCATATTCACACCCAGGGCAATTTAGACTATCCAATTAGCCTAATGTGCATGTCTTCGGACTGTGGGAGGATACTGGGGTACCCAGAGGAAACCACGCAAACATGAGGAGAACATGTAAACAGAGAAATGCTGTTGCCGGGAACTGGGCACCGTCTTGTTGTGACATGCTTACCACTACCCTCTTGTTAAAAAGTTAATGTGAGCTAGTTATAAATTCCATTAGGTGTTTGTGGAGGAAGAGCTTTCCTCCTGAACAATTGCAACTCTTCAAAGTAAATGCCCATTGATAACATACATTGTTACCTACTATTAACATTAAGTGACACTAATTATGCAACATCCCCACCATTGCCCCTGTCTAGTAGTCTAGTTTAGCCTAGTTTAGCAAGGATGGATAGCTAGGCTACCTTAACATTTCATGTATGAGTTATGTTTGTTCTTGTAATTATATATAAGATATAGATTAATAGATAATAGATAAGTTTAATATAAGGTATAAAGTAGTATTTTCATCACTTGTGATCATTTGTTTGTTTGGCAGTTTGTTTGTGAACAAAACCCTGACCATATCCATGCATGGATTTCCACCAAACTGGGTGGGAACACCACCCTACCTGAGTCCCAGAGCTGATTTCATTTTGAAATGTCAAGGTCAAAGGTAAAGGTCAGATCAAGGTCACAAAGTTTTGGAGATCAAGTGCTTATAACTTTGAAACGAGTGCTGATAGACATGCCTTTACTATGGAACACTGATAGTAAACCATATATGGACTTCCAAACAAGACAGTTACCTTTGACCTTGAGTCACCTTGAATGGTCAAATCCTTCAAAAGAGAGAGTGTACCCCAACAGGGACTATTTGATGCATTATCCAAGCTGTATGGTGGAGGTACCTTGCACTCTATGCATGCTGCACTAGTTTTTTTATTATTATTTTGTGAATGCAATGCAGTTTCATAATAACATTCATCAAGGGTTTTTTGGATTCTTAATGGTTCAAGCTTTGTACTGCAGGAGTTCTTTTTGTAGCCAAGGACCCAAATACCTATCAAATAAATTCCAGAGCTGTTTTATTGAACATTATGTAAATATTGACAGAAATAATTCGTGTATTTATTCAAGCTGTGGAGCTTTCTGTTCTTGAACTTTCCACAGACAGAACCCATTACATCCAGTCTGACATCATTTATAGACCTGTTTGTTTTGAATAATTGAGGTTTGAATACTCTGTGTGTTATTATATTGGGTTATAATCGACACCACACTGTGAACATGTTAAAACCTTTGAGGGGTTCAAGAATCTTCAAGAATCACTAAATTTACTTAAGTTACTTCAAACTAAAAAAATGGTTCTTAAAGGTTTTTGGAGGGTTAGTGGCTCTACGCTTGTACAGCAACACTAACTGTGATAATGTTGAGTTCTATAAAGAAAGATTCCTGAGACGGAATTGACTTTTACTTTTTGAACATAAACCATGACAGGTCTGTAGCAGCTCACTAAGAAAAAAAAGTGTTCAAAAATATCGACATTTTTATTTAAAAATACAAAACAAAAAAACAATAAAACAGCAGAATGTTTTAAGATGACTGGATGAAGAAGTATGTTTTTTATATTCTTTAGGCAGGAACTAATCATTAATGGTTAAAACACTAGAAGCAAAATGTAACATTGATCAACATGACAAGTTCCACTGATTTGTAGGGTAATGTTTAACATGGCTCTTCCGGCTGATTTCCCTTTAGCTCATATGCTGTGAATCAATACTATTAATCAATCTGATGTACTTTGTTTAGATCATAGGTGATACCCTAATGCTGTTCTGTTTGTTTTTTAGTTCAGAATATAGAACCTGCTGTTGATTTGGCTCATAGGTTATCCTGACAGGTTTTTTAGGGGTATGATGTGAAAGTTCTGAATAGTTTTAGTTTAGACAAGAGACAACACCCCCCACTCTGTTCTTTGTTCAGCTCTGATGTGTTTAGTTAATGGGTTAAATACTGGCTGCAAAAAAAAATGAGAACATATACATGAAGCCTACTTATATAGTACAGACGTCTATTCTAAAACTCTACGTATTACATCATTATAATACACTTTCAGAAAAACCTTGACCAAATACTTTAAAAAATGTAAAAATTATAATTTTTTGTCTTTGGGTGAGTGTTTATCTACTTATCTATTTAGCTAGCTCTTTAAATTACATCTTGAAATTTAATTGCAGTACACATTCATACTTCCACCCCAAACTTATTTGGCGTCAGGTATTTTAAGCTCTAGCTGTGTATGTTACTATAGAAATGTTGTATTATCACTTTAGATAATATAAAACAATTATTTATCAAAACAAGGTATATATTGCTGAAAAGTTCTCATGGCAGTGATTTAATACCAAGAATTATTCCATGGCGTTCAACCAATCAGGAATGCGAAAATCTCTTGAATAAATAATAATGTATATTATTGTTATTACTGTTATTGTTATTATTTTTATTAATATTATTATTCATTTAAAATATTTTCTGGTTTGTGATTGGTGGAAAGACAACAAGTAGTCGTTGATATTCTTCTACAAGCAGTTAGATAACCAAATTATTGCATCATTGCCATCCAATAAGATGAATGAATACTGAAACATTAGAATGCCTGTCTACTTTGAAATTACATAATAAAACAACAATAGAGTCCAGCTTTTATACCGGAGGGTATTATTCACCTTGGGGGGTGTTTATCTACCCCATGACCCCTCAACAGAATAATCTTCTATCGCAGGGGTCACCAACACGATGCCCGCAGGCACCAGGTCGCCCCCAAGGACCACATAAGTCACCCGCAGGCCTGTTCTAAAAATAGCACAGGCTTCTAGTGAGCTGCGTTTAAAATTAATTTTTGATTTTTATTGTTGATAATTATTGTGAGAAATCATTAACATGATCAGTGTCTTCACATAGATGAGTATCATTAATCATTATTGATAATGTATAACTAAAGGAAAACCGAGCAAATGTGTAATTTCAGGAGAGCTTATCAAACTGGTAGCCCTTCGTATGACTCAGTACCCATGAAGTAGCTCTCAGTTTCAAAAAGGTTGGTGACCGCTGATCTATCGTACTTCACCTCGTTTAATGATTGCTTATTATCCCAAGATAGTGAACCAATCAGATCTATCCATTCCCATACAGTAAACTAAACACCAGCATACAGTATACCATTAAATATATCAATATTATTACATATCATTATTCAGAACTTTAAACATTATAAGTTACGATTGTCCAAATATATTTTAGCAAAATATTTTAATAGCCAGAAGTAATGTAAATCATTCCAGATATTTGAGACACTGTTCCATATACCTCTGATAGTGCTTAATGGCATTTATTTAAAGGCTTATTCATCTTTTATATCTATTATTTGTCTTGTGGTCAGCCAACATCTATCTCCTTTATATGGAAGGCTCTTTGGTTTTCCCCACGGTAATGTATGACAAACTCTATAACCCAAATTGGAGTCTAGTCTAGTGCTCCTCATTTGTGTGTGCCCATGGGGTTCGCAAGAGTATGTCTCATTTCTCTATTGGAGTTTCAAGAGATTGATGAACAGAACCTTTTATACCCCCACCACCACCACTCTGTTCAACTCCACCTCTGGCGCCCCATGTGATTTTTGGTAATGCTTACATCATTGCTGACTTATCCACTGTCTATCTTCAGGATTATTAAAGAGGAAGAGTCACAGCAAATATGTTAGCAAACAGCAACAAAAAGACTGAAACAACATTACAGCCTCTTGGAGGAGGACTGCAGGAGTGCAGGTGCCATTTGAGACAGGACTAAACGTGTTTGTGTGCAATCCTATATTTATATCCCACGAAAACCCCAGGGCAACACATTCACATCCACACCTGGGGGCAATTCGAAACAGCCAGTTAGCCTAATGTGCATGTCATTGGACTGCGGGAGGAAACCGGAGTACCCGGAGGAAACCCACTCATGCACAGAGGAGGATGCATACGTGGTGATGAAGCCTGGATCCCACTGGCACCAGTATCAGCAGGTAGTCACATAGTATTGTGGATAATGTAAGAAACTGCTTTAAGTGAAATGTAGCCAAGATGCTGGAATTTTTAAAGGATTCTTCAATATTGTCAGATAGAATTTTTTTTTTCCTTCGCAAATGCTATATTACAGCAGGCCCAGCAGAGAGTGCTGTGTACTTTCTGAAACTTATTTTAGCCTGATGGAGGTTTGCGCTCACCAAATGCTCTTGCTGCGTCATGATTATTGAATGCAGCCGAAGATCATATTCGAATAATAAAGATTAATATTCAAGTGATTCGGGGTTGAAACAAGCTGTAAGGTTCAGGCTTGAAATATTTTGTTGGTTAACAAGGCAATCCAGTTAAACAGTGAAATTTCCCACTCTGTAGGCTTGTATGTACAAGAATGCTCACCTTTGCTTCAAATCTATTCATGACTACGGGCATGGGATTTGCTTTCTTCAGTACTACTTAAGCTCAATCTTTGACATAATCTAAAATAATACCTCAGATGTACTTTACTTGCCACACAACAAATGATTTAAAGCTGTGAATTTGTTTAGATAATGTTAGGTGTCAGATACAAACCTGTAAAACATAAAATCGTGTTTCAGCATTTATCATGGAAATATGCTGAGCTTGCAAAACCCTTACTACTGTATATACCCACACACTAAGGTTATTAATAATAATTCTTTAACTGTCATAAGCCTGCTTTAAGCTTTTGAATCCTCCTAGTAGTCTCTGACGAAGCAGGAACTGAGTCAGACCAACCTTTTTTTTGACTGATATTTAGCTTCGAGAGAACAGGATGTGAATTATAGGGATTATGCATGTGTGGACAAGGGTGTGCTTGCTGTTTCTTCATTCTGATCCGGTGCTCCATTGTTTATTTTCTTTCTTTCTTTCAAAAACAATGCCTGTCCTTTATTCTAACATGTTTTGAATGAGTTGTAGAACAACAGTGACATTTTGATTTTTTTAATGGACCATGTTTCGGATATTTTTGATTCTTGTTACTGGTTTAAATGAAGCCTAATCAGGAAAGCATTTGGGAGAGGCTTCCATATTATCCTCAGATTAAGCTCTCTGCATTAGATATTCTTCCATTTTTATAGACCTGTATCAAATTGCTCTGGCATTTGATACTTGAGAGGCTCAGCCTTACTCCATTAAAAGAGGAATATGATAGGTTATAATTTATGTCCCAAAGAATCCTTTGTACAGGAAGGCAAAGGCATTCATCATTCTAACATTCGTCTGCTTTTTGAAAGCTTGATGCTTTAAATTGTACGATTAGCTCCATAAAGAGATACGTGTGAATTCCAATAATACAATATATAGCCTGCGGTATTCAAATAAAGCAGTGGGTGCCATGAAAACATTCCCCACAGCATCACAAAACCACCACCATCCTGATATATGATTATAAAATACAGTAAGTTAACTTTGGATTCATGTTGTTGATGTGAATTCTCACCCAACCATCTGCAGGAATAATTCTTTATCATCCCAGGTGATTTTCCTATCTTCAATTGTTCAGGTTTTGGAGAGTCTGTGCCCACTGTTTTTGGCTGAAATAAATGAAGCTGGGTCCTGGGGTAGACTTTGACATGACTGCGAGGACTAAAGGGAATGACATCCAAAATGTTCATTCATTCATTCAGTCATTTTCTAAGCACCTTAATCCTAATTAGGGTTGCAACTCTGGGCGAAGGCGGGGTACACCCTGAACAGCTCGCCTGGCAACCAGAGTACCCGGAGGAAACTCACACAAGCACGGGGAAAGCATGCAAACTCCATACAGAAACGCCAGGAGAAAGAAAGTATGGGAATCGAACTCGGGACCTTTTTGCTATGAGGCAGGCATGCTAACCACCTCCAAACTATAATTCAGCAGTCATTTCCGAGGAACCATTCTTTGGTGCTGATGTGACAGCTTTTGTCTTTAATTACAAGTGCAAGGACCTGAAGTTTGCTAGACTGGATTTTTCACTGGACCCAGGCTTTACAGTCATATAGAAAAAATGGAGCTTTTTCAGTGAAATGATGAAGGTGAATTTGATATAAAATGGAGTGTTGTACAGCAAAGGAACCTTATTCATACTGTTAAGTATGATGATGAAGATCTGTGATGATGTTTGGCTAACTTTGTGTCTACAGCATCAAGGTTTTGACGTAGCCATCCCAGTCACCAGATCTAGCCTTTTCATTTGCTAGCACCATGGGCGCCAATAATTCTGGAGTTAAGCACATTTGCAAAAAACCTTGAACATGACTTTGATATTCCTTTTTTCATATGTTGGCCATTTACTTTATATTATGTGATTAGGTACAGAAAGAGGACTATTATAAAGATTATAATGAGATATAATTCTGTTTTAACTTATTCTACAGTGTTTGATGTTTTGTCTTGTGTATTCCACTAGGATTGTTTTTTTTTTCAATCAAATGCCATATTGTTGTTCTTCCTGTACAACAACAAAGGAATCCTACAGTAATGAGCTTTGTGATCCATATCAAGCCCTGGTGTTTGTGAAGGAGCCTTGCCCTATATCGCTGTCTTGTTCCTATTTGCCTTGAACTGGATAAAGAAACATGCACACCTATCAAACTGTGGAAAATGTTCATCATGAAGAAAAACCAGACAACCTTCGGAAACTTGAAACCATGGTCCAACAGATGACCTCACACACTAACCAGCATTTCGAGGAGATGACTGAACAGATGGCTCAGTAACCCAGTGCAGGAACACATGTCGCGTTCAACGTTTGCCGAGATTAAAATCAGATGACTCACATCTAAAAAACATGGGTATATTCACAGGAGATTTTGAAAGCATGAGCAAATGCACCACCTTTTAGGTGTGGATACATAAAGATCCTGAAGGACTGATTTAATGCTGATCAAGCAGCCTGGCAAATAATAACACAAATATTTATGCATTTATCTTCACTAAGTGCTGGTCAAGATCACTGCAGAGCTATTCTGGGAATCCTGGGCACGAAGCTGGGATACACCCCGGATCAGACAGTCTGGCAAAGTGTAAACCCCCCCAAACACATACACACACACACACACACACACACACACACACACACACACACACACAGGAGCAGTGTTTGATGATTACCTTGAAGAAAGACACCTGGGGAAATCATGAAACCATCTCTAGTGCTACAGGACCTGAGAGTGAGGAGTACAGTGAATAAAAGTCCAGTGAATTCGTGTGAGCTAGAGACAAATACGAAAGCTTTGTGGTGTGGAAATAGTCTGAATGAGTTTTAAGACTCTAAATAGATTATTGTTGTCATTTTTATTAGTATACATATTAATAATAGGGGCAGTGGTGGCCTGGTGGTAAGGTGCTGGATTACGGATCCCAAGGTTGGGGGTTCAAGCCCCACTATCAACAGGTTCTCACTGTTGTCGCCCCAGTGCAGCTAACTGGGTTATCAAAGGCCGGCCATGTCTCTCACTGTCTATGGTGAGAGGATGTAAAAGAACCAGTGCTGATTTTCGTCAAGAGTGGCTGCATAGCCGTCAGCGTGTTTCTGCCCTGCGATGGCCTGGCGAGCTATCCAGGGTGTACTCTGCCCTCGCCCAGAGTCGGCTGAAATGGGCGCCAGCCTCCCCCGACCCTAATTAGCATTAAGCGGCTCAGAAAATGACAAATTGTCTGATCAAAATAATCTGAATAGTCCTCCTTATATGGACATAAATAAAAGTACAAATGACTGCAATCAGTGATCATTTGACCATGTATTAGGGGTTGAAGTTTTTGTTTATTTATTTATTTATTTATTTATTTATCTATTTATCTATTTATTTATTTTTTTATTTATTGATTGATTGATTGATTGATTGAGGGTAAACATAATATTTATTATGTTCATTACAGCCTAAAGGGTGATAACACATATTTAAAGCCCACTATATGAGTGTACTTATCTTGTTTTTGTTTTTTATGTTTTTTTAAGTCATTTATCTATTTATTTATTTATTTTTATCATCCACTGATTTTTTTAGAACAGGTTGGGATCCTCTTTGAGTTTGGGTTCTCCTAATTTCATTCTTCCTGATGCCGAGAGACTTTTTCTACTTTCTTCTGTTTTGTCGCTGTTGTATCTTGCTTGTTCATTAGAGAGATAAATCTACAGCCATGTTTCTGTAAAGCTGCATTGTGTGAACATCTTTTGTTCACCCCACGCTTTACAATAAAACCGAATTGAAATGGATGTTTAAAGCTCTCTGAGTGAAGATTCATTAACAGAAACTGCCAAAAATTCTCATTAACGGAAACTTTCAGAAGTGTCAATGCACCATTTTATTTCTCATCGGTTTGAAAGTTTAGGGAAAAAAGTAAAAAAAAAAAGAAACAAAAGGTCAAATCCTGAACTCTAAAGGCAGTTTGGCTCTCTGGGGAACCTGGGCTGATTGCAGTATCTTGTACTTTTCTTATCAGGATGAGTTCCAGGTCCATACGTACACACATATTCTCTAGAAATCACAAATTCACTAACCTTCATGTGTGCCAGCTATATGCTAGCTGTTATGATATGACTGGCAGCTTGGTGGTACTGGGGCTTGAACCTCAGACCTTTTGCTCAGTAACCCAGAGGCTTATCCACTAAGACACCACTGCCACTTTGATGTGTGTAAAGGCTGAAAAAAAATTGAGGAGGACATTTTTTTTTTGTCCCCAGCATAAGGTGACCCTGTTTACTGATAATACTACTCAGGTATTGGTTCAGCTGGCCACACCTGACCTGTCTGTTGGGTGGATCATCTTGTATGGGACGTTACTATGCAAAAAAAAAACAACCAGGATTTTGATTTTTCTTAGCATCTATTGTATTTTCTGGTGGATTGAAGCTCAGGGTAGAGCCGCCGCTCCTCCGCTATCAAAAAGAGTCAGCTGGGATGGTTCAGGCATCTGATTAGGATGCTTCCTTGAGGAGGGACGAGGCTACTCGGCAGACCCAGAACACACTGCTGGGATTATATATACAGCCTGGCCAGGGAACACCTCACCTTGCCCCAAGAGGAGATGGAAAGTGTTACTGGGGAGGAAAATGCCTGGGTTTTCCTCTTAGACCTGTGGCAACTTTGGACTCTCCACCTGGACAAATGGAAAATAATAGGTGGATGAATAGATAGATAGATAGATAGATAGATAGATAGATAGATAGATAGATAGGTGAATGGATGGATACGCTCACTCACTTACATACACGGGTAGTGGTGGCCTGGGGGTAGAGTGCTGGATGACTGATCCCAAGGTTGGGGGTTCAAGCCTCACTATCAATGGGACGTCACTGCTCTCTCCCCCAGTGCAGCTAACTGGGTTATCAAAGGCCGGCCATGTCTCTCACTGTCTGTGGTGAGAGGCATGTAAAAGAGTAGGATGCATTGCCGTCAGCATGGCCTGACGAGCTGTCCAGGGTGTACTCTGCCCTCGCCCAGAGTCGGCTGAGATGGGCGCCAGCCTCACCGTGACCCTAATTAGGATTAAGCGGTTCAGAAAACGAAGTGACTGGACGAATGACTGACATACGCATTTGCCAGACTGCATAATCCTGTTAAGGTTGGGGGAAAGGCTGGAGCCTATCTCAGCCAACACTGGACATCGCAGACTGAAAAGAAGACTCACACAAATACAGGGGAACATTCAGACCCCACACAGAAACGCCTGACCCCAGAGCTCAAACCCAGGAGCTTCTTGCTGTGAGGCTAAAGTGCTAACCACTACACCACCACGCCGTGCTGCCTGGATGTTTGGATATACCGGATTTTTGAAGTAAATGTTACACTTGTGTTGATTTAAACTTAAAAATCCAGAAAACTCTTTATTTAAAGTAAACAGGTGATGACGTCAAATTTGCTTTGTACCAGAATTAGAAACACGCTAATTTCCAGCTGCATTCTGTAAGAAAATAAACAATAACAAACCTACATTTCAGGCCAAAGTCCTGAAATTCATCACCGACTCTAATGAATCAGCAGTGTTTTAATTGGAGGATGAATCTAAATTAGCATAGCACTTCTGAGCTCGTCCCATTGGGACTGTGTTCGTCTTCAGGGATTATAGCAGAAAGGCTCATGGGAGTTCACCTAAACACACCCAACATCTGTGGAGTAATCATCGAAATGTCCACGCACCAGCTAGCTCGCGGATGGTGCCTGGCCGTCTGATGCATGAACGCTTCAGAGATTCGGAGTGTGTGAAACCCAGGTGTTTTTTTTTTTTTTTCTTCTTTTTTTAAGCCTTCTTTGTCATTAGCCCACATTATTGCACACAGATTCCATCCTTTATAATGCAGCACCGTAAATAAATTACATAATACAAGTTAATTCGTATATCATCCAACGCCGTGTTGACGCGGTGAAGTGGACAGGATTTGTGGACTTTTCCATTTATTTATTTATTTATTTATTTTAAAGCGCTGTGATTATGGGAGAGCCAGATTGCTTGACTGTTTCGGTTTAATTATGTAAATGTGGACACATGTTGATTGATGATGCCGATGTAAAAATAAATGAGGGGAAAAGTCGTTACTCTGATGAAGGCAACAGACCAGAACATGGCGGTGATGTCATGAAAAATCTAGTTTTTCTCTAATGACGCTGATGGAGCTGTTGTTGTTCTTACATGCTGAGAAAGTAGTGTATGATCATCTTCTGTTTATGCATCTAGGAAGGTAGAGCACAATTTCAAAACAATACAAATAGTAATCATCTCTCCATCCATCCATCCATCCATCCATTCATCAATTCATCATAGATATCAGTTATTCACTGAAGTTTCCAGGTGAGCTGGAGCCAATCCCTGCTGGTCCTGGTTAGGAGGTGGGGCACAACCTGGACAGGTCATTAGTCTATCGTCGGACTACCACAGACAAAAACAACCATTCAAACCTATGTAAGAGAAAACTGGAGAACCAAAAGGAAACCCACACAAACACTCTAAGGGGTGAACACAATAGAGGTGGGATAGAAAAGCGACTCAATTCATGGCTTTCGTTTTTCAATTCTGTAAATAATTGTGACATTTGCAGCATCACGTTTTGGTCGCCTGGTTCGTGAACTCATTGCAAAAAATTTCAAACATCTTGTTATAAAAGTGTTTGACGCGCAGTAGTCTCTAACTCTCCCCAATCAGTCCACAACATAGAACGAGAAGGTCGCAACGTAGTCATTTTGCTCGCAAATTATTGGTTTTTCGTTCACAAGGAAAAGCGACAGTTTGGAGACTTCCACGTGGAAAGTTTAAGAAAGTTTGGGACCTGCTGGCATCAGCCATATTCTGTGTATTTTATTATCATTCTCTTTTTATTTGCATTTGTTTATTATAATGAAAAGCGAATGGTTTAAGAACAAAACCAACTGATTTACAACAGGGGATTCGTTTTTTTTTGGCAAACTGAACACAAATTTCTCGCAAACCAATCACAAATCAGTTGCAAATTGTCACACGAGTTTTGCTTGATATACGTATTTAAGCCGGAAAATATTCGCATGCAGGTGGAATATTTGCTTGCAGGAAAAAAAAGTTGATTCGTGTCAGTCACTTTTCTACCGCACCTCTAGTGTGACCACCCCTTTATACCCCTTTCTCACCGATATCCACTTACACACGGATATCCGTGGTACCTCGACAAGGAACACCCCGAAGTGTAGATGTGGAAAATGGAATGTTTTCTCATGGTGGCCAATTTTCTTTTGCTTGTCCTCGTTCTTTTCCCTTCGAAGGCATAATTCTGCAACAATAGCTGAGGTGAAGATTCACAGCTCTTTATGTCGCGGTAAAAAAGATATGATCACCCTGAGCATTGTATGGTAATACGGTGCTCGTCGATGTCCACACGTTGTTCACGGTGAAGGCTGTAGTGCTCATGGTGCTCTGCGGCAACTTGCGCTACCCATGACGACAATCACACCTTGTTTTGCGATAGTTGCGTTGGTGCGAAAGGGGCATTATAACATTATAACTCTATGAACAAAGGCTCCAGTTGGAGATCTGCACATGGATCTGCACGTGGAGTTCGGAGAGCTGCTCTGTGACAGGGTCTACTCTTCAAAGTGCTCTTAAGAAACGATTGGAGTGAACCATGAATTGAAATTCAATGTTATTTTTAATGATGATGTTGGTGTCAATACTGCCACTCGGGACAGACGGCTCAGAGTGTTTATTTACATGGTCGAGGGAGAGGGTTAAGGACTGAGACATGATGAAGTGGTGCTCAGTTTTGAGTGGATACCGTTGAGTGCTTGTGAGGAGAGAGAGATAGAGAGAGACAGAGGGGGGGCAGAGAGAGAGAGAGAGAGAGGCAGAGAGAGAGAGAGAGAGAGACGGAGGGGGGGCAGAGAGAGAGAGAGGCAGAGAGAGAGAGAGAGAGAGAGAGAGAAAGAGACAGAGAGAGAGAAAGAGAGAGGGGGAGACATGCAGAGAGACACAGAGAGAGAGGGAGAAAGAAAAAAAGATAGAGAGATGAAGAGAGAGAGAGAGAGATGGAAAGAGAGAGAAAGAGAAGCAGAACCAGATAGAGAGAGAGAAAGCCAGAGAGACAGGGAGAAAGACACAGAGAGAGATGAAAAGAGAAAGCGAGAGAGAGAGAGAGAGAGAGAGATGGAGAGACAGAGTGAGAAAGAGAGGGAGAGGCAGAAACAGACAGAAAGAGAGAAATAAAGAGAGAAAGCCAGAGACAAAGAGAGAGAGAGAGAGAGAGAGAGAGAGAGAGAGAGGAAGGGAGGGAGAGAGAGCATGAAAGAGAGCATGAGAGAGAGAGAGAAAGAGAGAGAGGTTAGTACTGTTCACTGCTCACTGTAGTACGACTGTATAAATTTTATGTATACACAATATGAAATTAAAGCTATTTCATTAAATTACTATAAAAAATCTATTTCAGTTTGAATCTAAAAACTATAAAGTAGGTGTAAATAATATGATTTAATAAAGAAAATGGGAAAAGATGCATTCATAATCTATCCATCTTTATCTATTACCCCTTATCAATCAGAGTTGAGGAGGAAGCTGGAGCCAATCACAGCTGACTTCAGGCAAGAGGCGGAGTTACACCTGAACAGGTCGTCCATCTATTACAGGACTAACACAGACATAAACAACCATCACAGACACAATCACACTGATGGGGCATTTACAGTCGCCAGTTCACCTGAATGGGCACTTTTTGGACTGTGGGAGGAAACCGGGGTACCCTAAGGAAACCCGGGCAAGCACAGGGACTATAATATATATATATATATATATATATACTGTGAGGTGACAGTACTAACCACTGAGCCAAAGTGCCACATACCTCTCATAATTTTGAGTGTGTGTGTGTGTGTGTGTGTGTGTGTGTGTGTGTGTGTGTGTGGGCTCAGTATCAAATCTAAAGTGCTGGGTTGGTCTATCAGGGGAAACTAATAAAAGAAAAAATTTCAGGATTATTAAGTAGCAGAACTCCTACAGTTTTACATCTATAAGAACCCCATGACCATTCGCACCTTCTGTTCTAATAATTATTCAAAATCACAGGGGAAAACTTTTCTCAGAACGAATTCAAGACTAGCTGATTCGCTCAAGGTCACAAACACTGAAAAGTTTTATGTTATCGCAAAAGCTTGTGGATTCCTTCACCTGACAGAATTTCGTTTCTTCGCGGGCGACGCTGTGGCGCAGTGATTTCTCCTTGTCATGCTTATGTGGGTTTCCTCCAGGTACTCTGGTTTCCTCCCACAGTCCAGATTAGTCCGTATTCCTCTTCCTCCTCTTCTTCTTGGCCTTGGCCCAACAGTAGCCCAATTTAAGCCAATACCCTGCAGGCCAACAGCACCGGTGGAGGTCGTTGTTAACCCGGGCTTTGACTGATGAAATCACATGACATGATGACATGAATCTGTATGTTTGATTTAGCACAAGTTTTACGCTGGATGTCCTTCCTGACGCAACTCTTTCTCCATGTAACCCATTTATCTGGGCCTTTTTTTGATGTTTTGGATATACTGTAAGGGAAACTTGGCTCTGCATTTAACCCATCCAAAGTGAACACACACACACACACACACACACACACACACACACACACACACACACACACACACACATACAGTCTGAGCGATAGGCAGCCACACTGCGGCACCCAGCGAGCAGTTGGGGGGTTAAGTGCCTTGCTCAAGGGCACTTCAGCCGTGGAGGTGGAGGAAGGAGAGTGGGAGGTCCTCCACTCTGCTGCCACACATTTTTTTCCTGTCGGTCCAGGAATCGAACCAACAACCTTTCAGTCCAAAACCCGCTAACTCAAACCATTAGGCCACGGCTGCCCCCAAGGACACACCGGGTTATGGGACACCATTAGCTGGGTTTACACCTTAAAGATGCACGGTTTTCACGTCCAAGAGTGTCTTATTCCTTTTCTACTCCAGAAATATTCCAACTATGCATTCTCTTTTATTGCCAGTACTGTTGCCACTGGAGATTCTTTTATAAATGTTAAACATCAACTATTTTTAACCTATATATTGTTTGTGTCAGTACACACAGCCTCTACGCAGCTTCCTGTACCGTGTGCTTTCAGTAGCAGAGTCTTAGAGGACTTTAAGACCACAGTGTATAAAAGCACCTCACAGACAGCGGGAGGCATCAGGTCGCTGAGTTGTTAGCTGGGTGCTAATACATTAGTTGTGGCCTCAGGCTTCTGGTTTACAGCCTCAGGGCTCAGAGGTTTAAATCCTATCAGTCAGGATAGACAAGAGGCCTCTAGAACACATAAATTGTGGCCTTGAGCAAAAGCTATGTCCTATTCTCTCTCTCCCTCTCTCTCACACACACACACACACACACACACACACACACACACACACACACACACATGCACACTGCTGAAATTGAGTGGGTTGTTGAAATCAAGTCTCTGCACAAAACCGTTTTATTTATTTATTTTGTTTGTTATCGAAGCCCAGAACATTTTATTTGATTTCCACTGCATAACTTAAGATCTGAACATGTGTACAACCATCAGAGAACATCTATCTTCTGCAGAGGTTGTTCAGCAGTCCTGAAGGAGGTCCGTGGGAGGTTTTTAGGAGTTCTTTATTTTGCTATGAGTTCTATGCAGTTTCTTTAGGGGATCTCTGGCAGTTCTTCGTTTGGTGTTCTGCGAGAGTTCTTTAAGACATCTTTAGTTCCTTCGAGGTTCTGTAGGTAAGGACGGGGCTTTGATTCGCCCTGAAGTGATTCATGCTGTGATAAAGACCAGCTGGCTGTAGATTATTTCACCTATTTTACAAATACATAGAGAAAACACAACAGCCATGATAGTACCAGTGTTAAAAAAAGCAACATATCAGAGGTCTGATTTAAAGAAATGACATACCGCTGGGGCGGCACATCCACCTCACAGCGAGAAGGCCTGGATTCGATTCCCAGGCTCTGCATTTCTGTGTGGAGTTTGCATGTTCTCCCTGGAGGTTTCCTCCAGGTACTCAAGTTTCCTTCCACAGTCCAAAGACAAACACATTAGGCTAATTGGCTAATTTTAAATTGCCCCTTGGTGTGAGTGTGAGCTTGAATGGTTGTGTATGTGAGTGTGTGTGTGTGTGTGTGAGTGTGTGTGTGTGTGTGTGTGTGTGTGTGTGTGTGTGTGTGTGTGTGTGTGT
>JAOUQZ010000039.1:5842752-5854937 GCA_028564935.1 Neosilurus hyrtlii
TAACTGGGTTATCAAAGGCCGGCCATGTCTCTCACTGTCTATGGTGAGAGGATGTAAAAGAACCATTGCTGATTTTCATCAAGAGTCGACCGTATAGCCGTCAGCGTGTTTCTGCCCGGCGATGGCCTGGCGAGCTGTCCAGGGTCTACTGTGCCCTCGCCAAGAGTCAGCTGAGATGGGCGCCAGCCTCCCTGTGACCTTAATTAGGAATAATAGGTTCAGAAATTAAATGAATGTAGCAATTTCATAGACCACTTTCTAGGGTAAGCTGGCTCAGTGTGAAGGCGGGGTACACCCTGACGTACTCATCAGTCCATCGCAGGGCCAACACACACACACACACACACACACACACACACACACTTACACCAAGGACCAATTAGCCTAATGTGTTTGTCTTTGGGAGTGAACTGGAATACCTGGAAGCATCCCTTGCAAGCAAGAGGAAGAACATGAAAACTCCGCCCACAGACGCTCTCGCCAAGTCCGGGACTCGAGCCCAGAACCTTCGTGCACTATGATAGCAGTGATGATAATACATTTTTTGAAATTGTGGGATAATATATAAGTCTGATACTAAGCGCAGGAAGAAGTTTCAGAGCCAAACGGAACTAAAAAGAGTGTGAGGCGCAGCACGCGCTCAGACCGCACATCATGGTGCGTGTGTGTTCCCGTCAATCACGCACCTTCCCGTCCGCGCGCATTCAGAGCCATGGCGCTGTGACACCGCCGCTTTTATCCATCCCATAATAAATGCAGTCTGTCTGTCTCCAGGGAGCGATGACGCGTTATCATGCCACGAGCCGCTCACGCAACAAACCCGTGCGCGTTTCCACCAGCATCCAAATGTGCGCGTTTCCACCAGCATTAAAAAAAAAAAGAAAAGAAACCCCGAGATCGATCCGGATGAAGCCGATTAGTGTCGGAAGAAGGGTGCGGTTCATGGCAGAGTTGGGTTGATGGTAATGTTAAAAGGCACAAGACTGGAATCTGCACAGCGGTAAGTCTCCGGCTTGTCCTGTCGGGGGAGCCAGACGCATTCAGACTTTTATTTCTCTCCTCTTTTTTTTTAAATAAATGACTACCAGTAGAGATCATTTAGAGTATCCGCGAACAGATGATCTCCTGAAGCTCATAAGGTGTTTCGTTCCACCGGATATTTCCCCTCCTGCGAGAGCAACGATGGTGAGAGCAGAAAGCGCGCATGTTGTTATTTATCAGGATGAATATCGTGTTTACTGAAATCCGTCTCTCTCTCCCTCTCTCCCTCTCTCCCTCTCTCTCTCTCTTTAAATCCATTGTTCCCACAGAGCTCAGGATCCGGGAACGCTTCTTTGCGCTGTTCAATGTCTTCATCGGTTGATTTATCGGATGAGGACGACTACAGTGTGCGATCGGGTTGTGCGTCGCCTGCACCCGGAGACACACTTCCGTGGAATTTACCCCGGCACGAGCGCTCCAAGCGCAAGATCCACGGCGGCTCGGTGCTGGATCCAGCCGAGAGAGCAGTGCTCAGGATCGCAGGTTAGAGCTACAGGCTGCTTTATTCCACATACTTCACAGCATGCTGCGTAATGACATCCAGGGCTGGTGCAGGCCTGTGTCTGTAAACATAACGCCGTCAGTCTATTGTTGAAGTGCATGTGTCAATCACAGTGTTTTTTTTTTATTTGTTTTTTATTTAAAGGATATTTTTATATATTGGCTGTTGAGTACATGATGATTGCTTTGGTTTGTCTAGTGATCGTTTTATTTGGGCACACACCAGAATCTGATAAAAATGTTTTAACTGGTTTTTTAGTTCAAATTGAGTGTAATCTAATAGAAGCTGAGTTTGTGTAGAAAGTCACAGCCTTCAGGATTTGTCCTTGTATTACCTGAAAGAGCATGATGATGATGATGATGATGGCTCTCATCGTCATCCTTCCTCAGCTTCAGCATCAAAAAATAAAATGCACAGCATTGCAAAGATAGATGTCATGCCACATCAAGGACCAAAACAAAGACCTAAACCTAGAGAAAAGGCTAATAAAATTTAATAAATAAAATATTCTAATAAAATAATAGCATGATGTTTTTCTATGCTAGGTTGAAATAATGATTGTGTTTGTATTTTTTTCCTTCAAAATTACTACCACAAGTCATCTGATAAAGGTTAATTGTTTTCGGTGTAATAAACATATTGAACTTGATGGGTAAAAAAAAATCATTCATTCATTCTCTAAGCCGCTTAATCCTAATTAGGGTTGCGGGAAGGCTGGCGTCCATCTCCGGGCGAGGGCAGGGTACACCCTGGACAGCTCGACAGTCCATCGCAAGGCCAGCACTTCAGACAACCATTCACACTCACACTCACACCTAGGGGTGATTTGGAAAAGCCAGTTTGCCTACTGTGCATGTTTTTGGACTGTGGGAACAAACCGGAGTACCAGGAGGAAAATGGGGAAAAGTTACATTAGTAATCTTATTAATAGGTAATTCTAAAGGCTTTACAAAAACAACAACACAAAAAAAACTATCGTTGACTTATGATATATGGCGATGTGTATTGACAGGAACACCATGGTTCGGTTACACTGTACATTAATGCTGTGCAGCCAGAGAAGTTTTAAAAATTATTATTATTTTTTTTTTTAAACCTGTCCTGTCCAGCATCATAGCAAGCAGAATGGCAGTCTGGTTGCAGTTTTATGCTGAACAAATTAGCTTTTTCAAGGGGAGGTTTATGGGTATAAGGCTTCTCTTGATAATCTGATTCATTTATTTATTTACTGTTGAATTGTGTTATGGAATCTTGCTGGACTTGACTGGAGGGGGCAGAAAAAGAAAGAAGACAGCAAACCGAAGCAAAAGGGAAAGTAAAAAGAAGAAAGAGGAGACAAAAACACTATAGATATAAAGCAACGACTCTTCAAACCAAACTATCACAAAAATTCTTATAATAATCTCGGAAAACCTGTAAACAGCACTCTTGAATTTATGGTGTGAGAGGAGGGAAAACCGGCTGGCAGCAGGACCATGAAGAGCCCGCTCGACTTTCCTCCCAGACACGTGTATGACTAGCAGTCTGACACATTCTGCAAGGTGGATAACGATCCATCCAAAACACAGAACTTCTAATAAATTTCACTTGAATTTATAGCTTTGCACTTATAGGAGGCTTATCCTAGTGTGTTACTGGCTTACCTTGCAGAATGCTATCAGCAAAAAAAAAAAAAATGTGTGCTTATGCAATGGAAAGTTGATCATGAATGTGCACTGGTGTTGATGTGTCATGGTCTGAGCTGTGATCATGGGGCTATTAGTCCCTGCTGTGGCTCGTTTACGGCATTGATTGCATTGTATAGATCCTACATTGTAATGCACAAGCTTTAGGAGGCGCGTGATGAAGTTATTATTATTATTATTATTATTATTATTATTATTATTATTATTATTATTATTACAGCTAGCCAGGATAACACATTAAAGCATTACGTTGTGGTTTATTGTAGCTACTAGCCTAGATAATAGGGTGTATTACAGGTTAGAGCGCCCGCTGCTGTGATTTATCACCGACGCCTTGGAGGAAGTGGCTGTGATTGGTTGGTTAATGGACGCGGTGGGCGGGACAACTAACTGGGGCGTTGACTTGAGTGGGACAGCGGCTCGCTCCGGGTCCGAGCGGCAGTCGCTCGTTTATTTCTCAAGCAGCCGGGTAATGGCTCATTATAGCCCGGGGCCTTGTGTACTCGCCACTGAGACGGACTTTCTCCAGGCTTATGAGGACGTGCTCGAGAAATATAAAGGTATCTGTTATGAGTGTGTGTTCGGAATGACTTTGTGTGCCGAGGGTCGACCTAAAAATAATCGCGCCCAGAGTTCAGTGCTGTCGCGCTTGAGACTCCAGGAAGGAATTTTGTGTGTAAACACAACTCCTGAGATATGATACGTTGTTATATGTGTTCATATGCACGTGTTGATGTGTCATGGAGAAGCGACAACAAAAACAAAGAGTCGTCATGGTGGAGTTTGTGTGTTTCTGCATCATCCGGAGATGCGCCCCGTTTTTTTCCAGGACACTCTTGAGATAAATAAAACAGTGTTTTGGTGAAAAATGGGAATTGTTTCAGAGGTAGGGATTTTTAAAATGCATTCTCCTGTTTGGGATATTAAAGAAAACACTGCCTTAATACCTTGTAATTTCCCTGATGGGTGGTTTAAAGCCCTGCTCTCAGGATGAGGTCGCACGGATGGCTTGGTGATAAGATGGAGCCTTTTGTTTGCAGCACATGTTGGATGTTATGTCATTTTTATTTTCCAGATATCACCCTTTATTGGTTGCCGTTAAGCTTATCTCTGACTCACTCACATGTTTGCCGAGATGCTTAATCATACTAGGGTCATGGGGAGGCTGATGCCTTTCTCAGCTGACACTCTCTTAGTCGCTCGCCAGACCGTCGCAGGCCGACACACAATCATTCACACCTACACTGCATGTCTTTGGAGTGTGGGAGGAAAGCATGCAAGCGCAGGAAGAACATGCAACTCCACACTTAAACACACCCGCCCGAACTTGGGACTCGAACCCAGGACCTTCCTGCTGTGAGTAGGACATCGTAATTACCACGCCACCCTCTTCAGCTTATCTGTCCGCCGAATAAATAAACAGATTCATAGATATGGTTTTGTACAGATTCCTCCATGGCATGACATCAGTTTGTCCCATCCATCACATCGTTTCAGGTTTATTCTCCTTCTGTATGCATGCATGCATGCACTCATGACGAAGCACTGTTTTAATGCACTCTGAATCATAAAGGATACAAACTCTAAGTGCTTCCTTGTGCCCTCTCTTTGATCTGCTGTCTAAAATGACCTCAAGCATTTATTAAAAGGGAAATAGTTGTTTCCCCCCATTTCTTAATTGCTTGTACACATAATCTGGAAGATATGTAGACCTTGATTACAAAAGAAAACAAAACAAAATAGCGGACTGAGTTGTTTAAAAAAAAAGTTGTGGAGAAAACGTTTGGGGAACAGATATCCGGTCCTGTCAATAATTATAGATTCTTTCTTATATGATGCATCCTGGGGGCAGAGCTTCATGAGCATGGGTGGGAATGGGGATATCAATCCCATCTAAATTTATCGAGGAAAAACAAGTAAACCAAATGAAGCTTAAAGGGTTACTGATAGTTAACCTCCTGAGACATCAAGCAGGATTGTTCCAACATGGGGACATGGCTTAAATCTGTCAGATGTGGTGAGGCTGAATCATGCTTTAGGGCTTGCTGGTGTCACTTGATTTCGGAAACCAAGACCTAGGATGTATAGACAAAATGGCAAAATAAATAACCCAAATCTCATGATTATACTTCACAGACCACTTTTTGAGATCTGTGGATTATGTCACATTTATTAAGGCACTTAGGGCATCGATACAGCTCATAAATAAGCTGCTTGCTTGAAGAACCTTTGTCACTGAGGAATGCTCAACTTAAGCCAGAGAGTACCAGCCATGGCTCAAAGCTAGTATCTGAGCAACATGCTTCTGTACTTATTCCATGATCCATCTATAGATACTTCCTGCATGATCTTTCCTAAATAAGTCACTTTGTTTTCCTGTAATAATAAACCCATTTAAACAGCTGCGAGAAGAAAGAGCTGCTGTTGTATTTTTATTTTTCAAGACACAGTGAGCACTGTTTATTATTATTATTATTATTTTTGTGCCTTGTGACTTTCACTGGTAATTTAGGTGGGAAAAAAAACAACTAAGGAATTGAACACTGCAGGATGTGCTGCCATAGAAAAAATAATCAGTGGTTCCTCTTAGCATTTGGTCACATCACACCATCATGTAGTTCACAGTGATTTTCATTTAGCTTTGTACATTTTTGTACATTTATAGGCAAGCTTTAATGTTCTTGAAAGCCTGTGGAAAAACAAGCAAGTTTCTGTTATCAGTGTTAACACAGTCCTTTATTAAGCTACTTTATTTTGTTATTTTTATATAATAAAGTATTTAAAGTATTAATACATAACAAACTAGAGATGCACTTGTACAGTGCAAGGTACCTCCACCAGGCGCATGTAGATTATGGTGACAAGTTCGCTGATTAACCTGAAAAATCTGCCTAAGACTGTAAGTTTCATTATAACTTGCCATCATTATAATGAAATGTCTCCCACTAGTGGGCGTCTTGTGAATATTTTAAACATAAATGCCCCATGTTAAAGAATAGGGAGAGTTTTATGACCTTACTGTGACCTTGACCTTCCAAAAATAAATAATTTCCAGAACTTGGGTGGGGCAACATGTTGACCTTGTCTTGCTGGAATCCCTCCAGTAGATTTGTGAGGAAATTGCTCACAAACAGACAAACAAACACAGAAAAATTACAGTCCTGGATCCTTTTGTGTCTTATTGTGGAACTGCTATTAAGTACAGTAATCATGCAAAGATACACTCAGGGTACATCATGATTCACGCAGTTTTCACAGATGTTGCTGTCACTGTCAGAGCTGTACAGTACAAGCACTTCCCATCTGAAACGCCATGAAGTCACATGACAGTGTATTGCCCCTTTTTCATCGGGAAACAATGATTCACTCTGGAGTTCATCACATTACAAATGCTTACGTTTTATTGTTATTGTGTTTGACGCAATGGGATGTTAGAGACATTTCGTCAAGATTTTGCTTAAAATAATTATGAAATGTATCACAGACACAGGAAAGAGTGCTCTGATGCAAATAACTAAATATAGATAGGTACACAGCACCAACACATCTTGCATATACGTTGAGAAATGTACAATATATCAGAGTTCTGAGTGTGTGTTTGCATTTAAAGGCATGTTTGCCATGTGTGCTTGAGCGCTGTGCAGTAGGTGTGGTACTCTGTAGCCACTCATAAGAACATAAATAAGTCCAATTGTGTAACCGTCACATGTATTTTTTTACTATTTGTCCTGTCACTGTTCATCTTTCTAACATGTATTCCAATTTGTTTCACTGATTATCAACATCTAAACCTTAGTTCGCACAAACTCCACATTATGAAGTACACGGCAGCGCACACTTTGATGTCAAACCACAGAGATAGCACCACAGCTATGATGCTACAAGCCCAGATCTGTGCTTTTTTTTTTTTGTCTACACATCAGCACTGAAAGTGTCTTCACCTCTCCACCTTGGAAGGGGTTTTGGAAAATGTTTCATTAAAAATGCAGTTTGCATGTAGACGCATACGTCTGTGTCAATATTAAAATGATGACTAGAGGCACTCAAAGTGTGAGGTACCACCATCAGACACAAATAATTTATTATAACTTGGCACAGTTGTAATGAAATGTCTCCCTCTAGTGGGCATTGGATGAACATTTTGCCCAATGATGATTGAAGATGGGGATTTTTTTCCCCCAGCACGATCCTATTCAGGATGCGCCTCCAAAATTTATTATGTTCTTTCCAGGTCCAAGCCCCACCCCTCCATCAAGTTTAATGAAAATCAGATTAGTAGCTTTTGTGTAATCCTTCTATTAAAAAAATCCTTTCATTTAACAAATTGCTGGATCCGGATTGTGATCCAGATGTGCTCCAGAATGTTACAGGTTCTTGCCAGACCAATATTTCATCCCTCCACCAAGTTTGGCAAAAACGAGTTAAGTAATTTTTGCGTAAGTTCCAACAAACAAACAAACAGCAACTGGTGAAAACGTAACCTGAGAAATATTTGGTAATAGTGAATTATTAGGAGAGGGGAGGAGTTACAATGGACCTAGGCTATGATGGAATATGAGAAATCCTGTAGATTAATAGTAGTGCAGCTGTTCTTCACACAAAAGAAGCTCAGATTTTGTTCTGGGGATCTTTTCCCATGCTTCTGAAAGCCTTTTCTTGTGTTTTTTTATGTATATAGCTGAATGTTACTGCTCCTCTCACGTTTCTTTTTTAGTAATGCTATGAATGTTGGACTTCCTACCTATATAATTGGATGCTTGGGTAATTGCACTCAAGCACATGAATAATACCCAGCTGTTTCTTTGGGCCTTTTTTTTTCTCCTAATCCCGCAGCTATAAACTAAACTTTTTCAGTAGACACATCATGGATGTTGTTTAGGATGCAGCCACTGCAGCCACACAGAGAATGAAATACCATCTTTTGTGCCTTTACAGATTAGAGCCTTGCACCAGTAGCTCAAGATTTATTAGCAGGGTGGATGGGCGTCTCTCTCTCTCTCTCTCTTTCTCTCTCTCTCTGACTGCACACTTTGTGCTGCTGTTTATAACTGGAACTCTTTATGAATCTGTATTTTTATAGTGAGATATCAGTGATAATTAATTTGCTCGCGTAAACATAATAATCTACTAGCGATCTTAACTTGAGCTTTATGATCAGCAGTCGTGCAATGGCACCTAATGTATAGTAATGTATAGGTGATGCATTTAGTGCTAGACTATATATACATTATTACTTGTTCCCTAAAATGTTTATTTTTTTGTCTTTTTGTCAGTCTGTGTACAAATTCCTGACCACACCCATGCACAGATTTTCACCAAACTTGGTGTGGAACCTACCCTACCCGAGTCCCAGAGATGATTTAATTTTGCAGTGTCAGGATCAAAGGTGAAGGTCAGAGCAAGGTCACACAATTTTGGAGACTGCTTGTATGTCAGAAATAAAGCAATATAGACCCAGAGATGCAATGAAGGACAGATAGGAAAACGTGCATACTTTCAAGTAACGTAATCACCTTTGACCTTGAGTGACCTCAAAAGGTCAAAATCAAGCTCATAGGATTTTGAGTGCATATAATGTTGAAACGAGTGCACATATAGGGTGTGTCTGATACATTACCCATGTTGCATGATGCCGGTACCTTGTTCTGTGAGCACTCTACTAGTTATTGTTTATATCGGTAATACTTTGAACAGCATCATGACAGAGCAGCTAAACTCTGAAATGAACTGATGTTAATGAATTCAGGATTTTCTACCAGGTTGTATGTTTGCATTACGTGATCACATGACTACCCTCCATTCCCAGTATGGCGGACAAAGGGGTACAGAAGACGTGAAGAGACGTTTGCTCTTAATTCATTTCGGGACGAGCTTACACGGCTAGGGCTACGGGTGTGCACAACACTTGTGATATTTGTATGGACTCAGTGATGGCATCGCTATCAGGGCGGTTGTCGGTCTAGATAAGGATCAGATTAAACTGAACATAAGCTAACTTGTTTGTGTACATACTGAAACTTATGCTACTAAAGTGTGTGATGTTTATCGTCCTGAAACATTGTACGCTGGTATAAAATATCACATGCCTGGAATAGTTTACATAGCATGGTTATAAAAACTGGCAGGATTTCAGTACGGTTACTATGACGACAGAAGTATCGGACCAGTATCAGGTATCAGCCGATACTTCTAGCTGGCATGTGTATTGTACGCTGTGTGATTCTGACAAGTTGAGGGTTTTGAGTAGTAAAGGAGTAGAGAGCGAGCGTTTGCTCATTGGCTCAGCAGAGTGAATGTTTGAAGCTCCAGAAACAGTTACTACCTCATGGAATGTAGAACGTCAGACATGTAAAAAAATAAAAATAAAAAAGGCCACAGGTCAGAGATATGATGGGACAATGCTGGAAGAGCCCCTCTGCAGTCACCCAGCAGCTTGTTTTGTTTTTGTCTTTCCATTCTGGGAATTTTGACTGTTTCCAGGTTGTTGATTGGTTGCTTAGCGACAGCTTCATTTGATCAGCTTGTTGTTTTGTTGTGTTTTCTTTCTTGGTAGATTTTATTTTCAGTAGTTCTGAGAGCCTTCAGGGTAAATGATGATGATGATGATGATGATGATAAAGTAGGGTATTTTGTCCTGTCTCATGATCAGTCATTTATTATTTTGAATCCCAGTTGAATAAAAGTGACACGAAATTTTCCTTGTCACTAAACAAAAACTTCCCCTTAACAAATCTGGTGGGAAGCAGTTAGTATGAGGGTTGCATGTATTATTTTGAATAGACTTTATTGTAGTATCCTGAGCATTTTCAGTACAATAAGACTTTTATTTATTTATTTATTAATTATGGTTTGCTGATTTCCTCCCACAATCCTAAAACATACATTAGGTTATTTGGCTGTTCCAAATTGTCCCTAGGTGCAAGTATGTGTGAGTGTGTGAGACTGGTGAGATATTCAGAGTGTACCCTGCCTTCGCCCAGTGTCGGCTGAGACGTAACAGGGATGAATGCATAAATAAATGTAACACAGATGACCCTCTCAATGGACTTGATGTCTGCTGCCAAGCCCCCGTGAATCTCCAGTCTTCTCTCCACCGTCTAATGTATAATTAATGTACGTTGTGACAGCTACATAAGCTCCACCATGATGCAGATCATCGAGTGCAGATCATCTTATTCATGTTAACAGTGCTCTGGTACAGGGACATGTCTACACTGTTCTGTATGTGTCTTATCCTGCTGTACATCACACCCTGGGTGTGGTCTGATCGATTCCAAACCAAACATTGAAGCTTAAGTTAAACTGATACCTCAACACACAGCAGTTTTATATTAATGTGGCATCATTTCTATAGTAACAATTGAATCATGTTCCGTGACATTGATTTTTAAGGGTTTTGTTTTTATTCGGCTAAGGACAGAAGTAAGGAGATGGTTGTATAATGTTTTGTGGAAGGAGTCTCCAGTGTCAGTGGTTGATTGTTGGAGTTTTTTTTGTTAGGTGTTTCTCAGAAACGTGACAAACGGCTTTTTTTTTGTTTTATTAACTGGGAAACAAAGAAAAACTGCTGCTGAGTGTATAACTGTTTACACATAGTGACAACAGGAAGTGATTTGTCTTGAGGACGTTCAACTACATTACAGTAGACAAAAAGAGCGAAATGGCCTTTTAACGAGATAAGCGCTGGAATTGTTTCCAAGACGCTGTGCTGTAAGAGGAATAAAACACATCTTTAGGCTGTCTTACCACAGCCCAACATTTATGTCATGGCAAGGATTTCTCTCTTCCACAGCACTATGGGTATTTGTGTTTATTCCAGTTTTATCAGCACTGTGTGCACAGCATGCGTCGCACAAAACCATCGCGATTCGACGGCTGTCAAATAAACATACAAAAACATTCTTGTCATTCAGACACAAAGCATGCATTTCTGCACAGTCACTATCTTTGTGCTGTTCCTCCGCAGAGCCCCACCTCGCCTCCTCTGCATCCTTTTACCCCTCCTCCACATGCACGCTGCCTCTGGTTCAAACCGTTAGCACAAACAGCCAGCAGCCTGTCGGACACACCAGCAACAAAGGACTTTTATGTGTTTATTGTGGCACAAGTGAGGACAGAGACGTCTGTGCTGTCTGTCTGCGCTGTGTTGTATAGCAGAGGTTGTGCTTTATACAGTATAGGTGAGGGATGGTGGATAGAAGAATGGCGAGTCACTGGGGTGTGGCAGCAGACATTAGGTCCACAGAGAGGGTCAACAGTGTTGCATTTATTTTCGGATTTATATCAGTTCAGTAATTATTATTGACATTATTGAATATATGTACACACATAATGCATGTGTTTCGCAGACTGGTACTTAAGGGCAGGGCTGAAAAGATATTATATTCTAGTTAGAAGGTGTAATTATTCTTAAAAATAAACGTAGAGAAGTATCAAACGGTCGTCAGTAAATCAGCTTGTGCCTTGCTGGGTTACTTTAATCAGTAGATGGAGTTTTTTAACCACCTTCAACCCATAAAATGCAGAATTATTTTATTTATATATTTATTCGAATATACATTATGTCAATATTAACACCATCATTATTATAATTTTCTTTTTTTTTTTATCACAATATAGACATGATACTATGTTTACTGTTTAAAAACATTTAAGTGTGCAATACATTTTTTATATATATATATATATATATATATTACAAGTGTCATCTCATACCTCTGGAGTTCCTGCCTCAATCCTCAACTTGTGTTACTATCTATGTGAAGTTCTTCTTATGGGGTTTCTATTCCATTTAGTTTGATTTTATCACTATTTACTATTTCACTATTTATCGCTTTTTACACTTGATGTTACACATAGTAAAACAATTTTAGTAAAGAATTAAAACGAAAGTTACGTATGTAACTACGGTTCTATGAATCCTGGATGACCGCCAGAGGCGGTGCTTCAGCACTGGA
>JAOUQZ010000039.1:5863351-5876974 GCA_028564935.1 Neosilurus hyrtlii
TTTGATAGTTTATTCTTTACCTTTGGGACAGTCTTACTAAGAATCTCACTACATATTGTACTGTGTATAATTTGTATGTGACAAATAAAATTGGAATTTGAATTTGATTGCATGAACCATATTCGTTCGTACACTTATTTTAACACAAGTGACCATAAAAAAAGCACAAAACTGGGTAATTTTGTCCCATGAATTACTAGGGGTTAAAAATCAGTTCCTAGGGGTGACGTCAGCACGTTGGGCGGGTTTTCCCCATTTCTGACATTTTAGGTGATAAAAAGAATAAAAAACAAATCTGTTTAAGTAGCAACTATGGCTAGCAATTTGTAGGAAATAGGTGTAAATGGTTACCTATTTGAACCAAAGAAGGAGGAGTCTTGTGGAGACATTGAGACGTCGTATTCTAATGAGATGAGCGTGACAGTGGATCCAAAATGGCGTATAGAGTTAACCCGTCGTCAGTTCGTTTAGGAACACAAAAGAAATTTTCCGCAATGCCTCTGAGCATGCCTAGAGTCGGGCAAGAACTGATGTCGCCTGAAGGAACTACATGATTGTTTTAAATAGCTAGTAATAGTAATTCACCACAGGTACCCTTTAACCTTTAACGTTTTATTAGATTTTTTTTCTTCAGACAATCAGGACACTGCCCCTTTAACTGTAGCTGGTTTGCTCTAACTCCAGCAGCCTGAACATATTTAATAATTTATGCATCATCAATGTGCTGCTATTTGCACATTATCCACATGCATGAGTGAAACTTATTCTTTGTTCAACTTCTGTCTTGTTTCTGAGTTGTTGTGTTTTTTACACCCTTCAAGCATTAATTGTGCATTTGTAGTTGTGTGGAAAGGAGTGCATGTATCACATTTTTACGGGTCAGGACTTACTGTGAAGCGACATTTAGCCGCTGCTTTTTTTCCACTCTCAAATTTGTCACCAGTTTGTGTTTAGGTCTGTCATCTCTACTGACTACCGAGAACCTAAGTCTGAACTAAGTGGTTGTGCACTAAAAACCGGAAAAAAAAATCAATACCCATCACTTCCTCAGACCGCACCCTGCCATAGAGTTGTGTATCGAGCACCGAGTATTAGTGCAGGCTGATTTCCTGAATCATCTTTAAATATGGCAAGCCAGTCTCAAAAACATTCTGGAGCTCATTACATTCTCTGCTTGTGTGGTTCTGACCTACTAATAGGGTCAAGGTTGTAATTACCGAATGCTGACGCAGCCTCTGGCCTTTCAGCTGTTGCCTGGCTGATTTAGCAGGTGGCTGTGAAGTTCTATCAAACAGCTCATGATTCCTCTAGGACAGGTGGAGATATTGATATTCATGCAGTGCACCTCCCCATGTTATAGCATTAGATTGGAATCCATTAAATCTTATTGAAATCTTTTTAAGGTGACTTGTTCTGGGTTGGGACTGAGGTTGGGTTGAAATGAAGCTTTAGAGATAACAACCATAACAGCAAATTCCACGGTCGGGAGCCCATGGGAGCTAATTGGCCAAGTTCTGACTGGAAGGAGGGATAGTATAAGCTTGACTCACTGTCTCTTACGGCGGTCACCAGCCAATCCTGGGAATCTGTGAGCTCATACGTACAAGGTAGCAGATAATGGTTTCCTTTGGAGTGTGTTAGGGTGTAAAATAAAATGAAGTTTTGACTGCTCAGGGCTGTAGTGCCTCACTGTAAATTGCACTGACTATCTAAACAAGCTGGCGGACAGCCGGAGCCAGTCTATCTTCTATGATATTCATGAGGATAAACAGTGGTGCGTACTAATCGTGCAATAACCAATCAACTTATCGGATGTCAGGCTCCCGAGTGGTGCATCGACAAGGTGCTATCAACCCGGGGATCGCAAATCCGAATCTGGATTAATGCCACAGCTATCCGTGACCGGGTGTCCATGGGAGCTGATTGGCAGAGCTCTTATGGGAGGGAGAATATTTTAAATGGATAATAATAATAATAATAATAACAATAATAATAATAATAATAATAATGCATAATAGCTTAATTAGTTAATAGGAATACACCAATACATGTACAGGCGGCGGTGGCTAAGTGGTTAAGGTGATGGGTTACTGATTCAAAGGTCGGTGGTTCGATCCCCACTATCACCACTGTTGGGCCTTTGAGCAAGGCCCTTAACCCTCAATTGCTCAGTTGTATGTAAGTCGCTCTGAATAAGAGCATCTGCCAAATACTGTAAATGTAATGTAATGTAATTACATGTATGAGTGCATAAGAGCTGACTCACATGTAAGCCATATAACTGCGAAATAGTGGTTGGTTTCAGCCAAAAATGCCGCCGTTATGCTTGAAATACCACTATTACCGCTTGAAATGTGATCTAAAACTAAAACAAAAATTAATTTTAATTTCCCACCAAAATTTAGCACAGGTCCAAAATTTTCCCCCAAGACCGCGAATCATTTACCTCTAATTTGACTGACTATTTCCAAAAATATGCGAATTCCAGTTCGAATTTATTCAATTCCGTTCGAAATAAAATACTTTCAGGCAAGGTCTCTTATGTGTGAGTCAGGTCCAAGTATAAGCTTTTGGTATTCTCCAATACTGATACTGATACTACAGTGAATTTCTCAGGTCAGGTCAGTGCACCATCACTCTAAGATTCTCACTGTGCAGTACGTAGCAGTTTACAAACAGTACACTTCATGATAGAGCTGTCCGAAGAAACCAAAGACGAGACCTACAGGACGATGTATCTGTAAGTGATGTATGGGAGAGATGGTTATGTTGAAGCCTCAGGGCTGGAAGTTTACAAACTCTCATGCACATATTTCCGAGGCCGATGTTTCCTGTGTTTCGTGCACTGCTTGTTTTCTGACACCATGTTTAGTATGTGATATAAAGCAGAAGAGGTTTTGTAGATACTGTTGTTCGTTAAAAATCGATGTCATTTTATATCTTTTGGGAAACTTGCAGAAATATTTTTGGGATCTTGACTTTAGTCACAATTGACCAATGAAAAGCTTTCTAGAATTGTATACACATGTGTATGTGTGTGTACAGCTCGCAAGATTATTACAGGGCCAACATGCACACAACCTTTCACACTTGCACCTAGGGGCAATCTGGGGCAGCCAGTTAGCCTACTGTGCCTGTCTTTGGAGTGTGGGATGAAACTGGAGTACCTGGAGGAAACCCACACAAGCACAGGTAGCACACGCAAACTCCACAGCCCCAGGACTCGAACCCATGACCATCTTAATGTGAGGTGGATGCGCTAATTATGCCACCATATCGCCACACCAACATCTGTCCAAGGAATTTACCCAGTTTTTGTGGTGGACTTATTGTATACCTGCTGTCCGATGTATATGGAGCATGCAGTGTAGAGCAAGACCCACCTCTGAGACAATAATATACCGTCTCATGCCTCTGATATATATTGTATGTGTAACGTTTGATGTCTTGACCAGATCAGCAAAAAAAAAAAGAAAAGCGAACACTAAAAATAAAACAAAAAAGGATAAGATAATAGCACTAGGGTGCCTGTACTTCTTCAGTGCTTGGTCTGAGAATTTTTAATGACTGTCATTTTTATTTGAACATCTTCAGGATGTTTGCTTTTCTGCAGCAGCTCTGTGTAGTTGCTCTATTGGCAAAGGGACAGAAGGCAGTGTGACAGAAGCAGCAGTAACTGAACCCTGCTGTCTGTTATTCAGTTTTGATTTTGATTCTGTAGTCTGAGTTGTTGTTTATTTATTTATTTTTTTAAACTGTGTTCATACTGTATGACTGTATGCAATGACTTAGAGCTTCATCTCCAAGTTCTCCTTGTTCACGGAAGGACACTTTCTATTTGCAAAGAAAGTCAACCTTGTAAGTGGAACAAGGCAGATACCTGCAGATATCAACATGCACCTTCTTCCCAATAGTGAAAGTTGGCAGGTCTGCTGGTATGGAGATATGGTTTTTGAATTTATTTAACTCCAGTAGCTTGAAGTAGATTTGAACACTCGAAATCTTTGTTATGCATCTCTATGGGAATGCTTTCAGTGTGAAAGACACCGAGAGGTTTTTAGGTCTTGCACAAGTCAGACGAGGGATAGAAAAACCAAACAAAACACTGTACATAGTCAGGATTATTTAAAAAAATACCCAAGTAAGCAAGATACTGTCCAAAAACATGAATATGTACAAATTTTCAACCTTTACAGGAAGAAGGTCGGGGAAGTCTCCCAAAATATAATATCAAGGTGTAATCCCAAATCCCAAAATATAATAAGATGACTCTGGGAGTGCAAACCTCAGCCAAACCCACCAATCTCGCGAACTGTGAACCAAAATGACAAAAAATTGTCATATTTCACAATGGTACAGAATCCTTTCAAAATTCCTGGATGTACAATTTGATCCGACTCATCTCCAGAATTCTAAAGGAGTCTTTCATGTCCAAAGCCCCAATCATGGTGGAAATATGAAAATTTTAGCACATAACCTTTTGCAGAATGCTGCTAACAAATAATTTAGCACACAAATCATGGGTAATACAAAACCTTCTTGGTGGAGGTACATATAAATTAATGCCTGTGATCATTCTGTATGTTTAAGCTCAAAAAATTACTTGTTGCATGTTTATTTTATGTATAAAATTTAATTTCAGTTGTTCTAAAATAAAAATGGACATAGCCCTAGCTGTGAAATATTCAAAACACTTCCATATTCCCTTTAGGAGGTCGCAGTGATAAACATCCCTTACTTGAAAATGCATCATAATCCCATGTGAGAGTTGGTAAATACCCTGGTAGGTAATATCTGGAGTGCCTGCTGAAAGGCTGGATGGATGTCACTGAACTGGTATAGTTAGCTTGTAGTGGGCATGACATGAGACCCATGATTCACTCTTGAGGCTAATTATAGTTGTACAGAACCCTCAATAAAGCAACACCAACTGCCTCGCCAAATCAGTGGCTGTCTCTGTATACCATTACAGTACAGAACTAACTCTAAGTTTCTTAGTTCTAAAAGTTTAACTAAAATATTTAAGGGGATCACCAGTATTAGTAACGAGCAAGAATGCACCTGGACACTGAATTCCCAAAACAACACAGATGAAGACTAGAAATAGGCCAGTAGAAGTTTTTCACAAATTGTGCCCTCTGTTGCCTCAGATCCCTGTTCTTAGTCATGCACCCTTGGGCTCGGGCACTAGTATCACCCTCTTCTTGTATCGGAAACCCCTACTGCTCTTCCATGCACAGTTTTTTTTTTTTGTTCCTTGCTGTTTTTCAGGAATCCCAACATTTCAGTGGGGTTCAAATCTGGGCTTTGCCATCAATAGTGGTCCCCTACGCTGTTCCTGGGGATCTACCACCCTGAACACTTTGGCTCCAACCTATATTGGCATATTATGAAATGGTTATTTTGTGGGAGCGTCTGGTCTATTTTTTCTATTACAACTGTCATCGTGATCCTAACATTACAACAGTCATGTTTCGCTTAATAATTAAAATGTATTATTTTTTTAATGAGTCAGCAATGCTGGCGTTCTGTCTTGCACGGTTTTGTACACATCAGTATGTCTCGAATTTTTGGCACTTAATATCACAGCACTGGATAGACCAGACAGGCCCCAACAGTGCCACTGCAAACAGCAATTACGGATTATGTGTCACTCGTTTACTCATTTCATCCTCCACTGGTTTCTGTTCTTTAAATCTTTTTCCCCTTACACACTGTTGCATTTATTGCTACTCATTGCCTGAGGACAAAATCATATAGACATGAATCACCTCATGACCAAGTATTGGGTAGAAATTGCTTCATGTGGAAATTGTCAACATCATACAGCTTCTCATTTTTGAACCTAAGGTCAAGGGGTATCACAGTAAGAAGGTCCTGGGTTCAAGCCCTGTAGTCATCTGGGGCGTTTTTGTGTGATGTTTTTATGTTCTCCCCATTTTTGTGTGGGTTTCCTCTGGGTCAGGCCCAACCATGCAACTCCGGGTAAATTATGTGGGTAAGGGAAAGACGTGACGATCTACACTACCCCACTAAAAAAAAAAACCCAAGTTGAGAAAACTCTATGGCAACCGAGTTGTTGAGAGCCAGATTCGAATGAATGAATGGTTGGAATGTTGGAATGAATGAAGGTCATGTTACCAAATAATGTCAGTGTCCTTTTATAATGACAAGAAGAGAAATTAAAACTAAAACTAAATTTTTTTTAATAGTATCTACGTTGTGGTAGTGTATGGATGACCCCCTCTGAGGGACAATAAAATGAACGATTCACTGGATGAGGAAATGCCGTACGCTGGCAGGCTGAGTTTGACAAAATGTAATAAATACCCTCAAGTAGGGGTAAATCGTGGCCAAAAACGAACCACTTATTATTATATAGGGGTGTACTGATTGCCCTGCAAGGGCGTACCCTGCCTTTGCCCAGTGTCGGCTGATATAGGCTCCAGCCTCCCTGTTACCCTAACAGGATTAATTGCCTCAGCAATTGAATGAATTTGAGTGAGTGAGTGGGTGTACCAATGAGATACCGAGCGGCTGTATTGGGTTTGGAAACCGGTGGGTTGTTGACCTGGTATCTCCTGAATCATGAGACACAAACTGTCTTAAAGGAGGTGTATGATGATATTTTGTTTAAGTCATCTACATATACCCTGAATGTCCAAAATTCTTTTTCTATATTTAGGTAAAAAGCTCTTTAGCTTGCAGATTGAGAGTTCTTGAGATGAACCCAATTCATGTCTCGTATCCTTCATGCACCAAATTTCTATCTCTATGAATGATCATCTCTTATTTAAAAACACCGTTCATGATTTTCAAGCTACTTTCTTCAAATAACCATGACACCGCCCCTTTAATAGGTCCACGTCATGTTTCACATAACCCGGTTACAATGGGCTTGGTATCAGGTATCAGCTCGGGCTCTGATATCTGGATACTAATGATATCATTCAATAATAAGAAACAGATTGGAATCTGTATATCATTACATCAGGGGGGGGGAAATGCTTTTCCAGTGAAAGAGAAGAATAGAAATTAGATTTGATGATTCTAGGCAATTTGCATCCCCGAATAAACACAGTTAGTTTTGAGTTCAGTGCAAGGCTTTGTGGTGGAAAACCTTTTCAAAACAGCCTTAATTGCCTTCGTATGTATTTTTGATTAATTAATTTAAAAAAAAATTGTGGCATGCCAGATTGAGAGTACAGAAATTTTTCATCAGAGATTCTGTGCCGTTAAAGTAGACTGTACAACTATACTTATTTAATATTTGTGAGATGTTACTTGAAGAGAGGGCTGTGATGTTCTTCAAGATCAGTTACAATTCTATGTCAACTTTATGTACATGAATACTTTTTATTAGCCTGAACATTCACTCGCTCATACTTTCCTGAACCGCTTAATCCTATTAGGGTCGTGGGGAGGCAGGAGCCCATCTCAGCCGACACTGCTCAAAGTCAGGGTACACCATGAAAAGCTCATCAGACCATTGCAGAACCAACACACACGACACACAACCATTCACACTCACACCCAATGAAACGGCCAATTAGCTGACTGTGCATGTTTTTGGACTGTGGAAGGAAACCGGAGTACCCAGAGGAAAACCCAGACCAAACTCCACACAGAAACAGTGAAATCTGGGACTCAAACTCAGCACCTTCTTGTTCAACAGGCTTGTTTTTAGCTGCTGCCCCTGAAACCTACGAGCAACTGGATACTAGATTAATGAAAATTAATTAATCTGCTCTTTTGTTTTGTGACTATGACTCCAGGCTCCAGTGGAACCGCTAAGCCAATATGAACAGCAGGTTTGGTTGGCTTTCTTTCAGCCCCACCCTTTTTGCAACGCAAATTTGAAATGTCCTGACCGGATCACTGGGGCACTTACCCGAATGCAACATTCCCATCTGTTGGATGTCAGCAGAACTACAGTAGTTTATAGAGCTTGCTTAGTATTATTATTATTATTGTTTAATTCACTGACACATTTTAAGAGCTGCTCCAATATTCCTGGTTTGTTGATTGGTGGAAATGGGGGCTATCGGGGCTGCACCACAGCACATCAGAGACTTTCCACAATGGAAGCATGTGTGGAGCTAAATGAATCACTGGTAAGAGAGATTACAAGAGAATGTTGATGATTTTATTGGGGATAATGGGCTTATAATTACTGCCTAGTTAAGTAAATCAGCTTTATCATTATCCTGTAATCAGATAATCTAGAGCTGGGATGCATCCTGTCACATAGTCACTAGCATGGAATTTATATAACGCACAGGTATCAGAGGTTGGATTTCTGGAATCGGAGTGGGACATTTACTAGATAGGTATATTTATTTAAAAAAATAAATAAATTTTGTCCTCAAGAGGGCAGAATTCACCCAGGATTGTAATTGCTTATGTCTTTATGGAGTCTTTATTAGAAACGAACATCTGTGTCCAAAGTTACTATGTGCAGTCATGCGAATCATTTAACTGCACTCTATGATTATATTCAATATGGAACTTAGGAAGCTGTGGGATATTTTGGACACGTACAACCAGGCACACTCGCTCTTACACTCACACCTGAAACTAATTTGGAACAGACAGTTAACCTAACCCTTGCATGTCTTTGGACTGTGGGAGGAAACCAGAGTACCTAGATGAAACCCACACAAGCATAGCAAGAACATGTAAACTACCCAGTTCTCTAGTTAAACTACACGCTCGCACCCAAAGTCCAGGACCTTCTTGCTGCGTGGCAAACGGGCTAACCACTGTGCCACCGTGCCACCCACAAACAACACTAGACACTGAATATCACATTGATAAGACTGAAATTGCTATAATCTGATTTGATAAACACCCTAAGGGTGTGTCATAACGAGGCTGTGATCATTATTAAATTTCCACACAGGCCTCTTCATGTACACTGCAGAAGGCTGTAATGTGTACTATGAGGCATGAATGTTTTATTTTATTTTATAATCATCATCAGAGGTATTATAGTTTAAAAATTATTAAATTTTATGGTTATGTAACGTTTCAATTAGTTTTTTTTAATAGTACTACTGCAAGTAGGTTTATTTTTGTTTTGTTTGTTTTTTGGCACAGTTTGAGGAATTGACAAGTTTTAATTTAGTTTTTGTGTATTTTTAGTGTTAGGTTTCACTTTACGAAACATTACTGCCACCTTGTGGAACATTGCTGTCTCATCTTCATCTTCAAAGTGGTGTAGTACCCACAGTGCAGAATGAGGTGGAAAACAAAATGGATTTTACCTGCAGCTCTATTTTGTTTGTTTCAAATTAGATGGCTAGTTTTGACCTTGAGTGACCTTGAAAGTTCACACCCCAGCCCAAGTTTTTTTTTGTGTGTGAATTTGGTCAAGTCCACATGCCGTACAACATATTGTAGGGTGAGCACATGGGTAATTAGTCCCAGTACCCATATAGGTCCTATATGCTAGATTATCCATGCTAAGTGACGGAGGTACCTTTCACTCCATGAGTACCTCTCTAGTTTCTTAAGGTTTATTCATCTTCATCTTCTTCCGTTAGATCCGGGGTCGGATCACTGGGACAGCAGCCGAGCAGTGAGGTCCAGACGTCCCCCTCCCCCTCTACCTCTCCTTGAATCGCCACGTTATTATGGTGGAGTGGTTTGCGTGTCCTAATGATCCTAGGAGCTATGTTGCGGGGGGGCATTATACCCTGGTAGGGTCACCCATGGCAAACAGGTCCTAGGTGAAGGTCCAGACTTAGTGTGGTTTGGAAAACTATGGAGGGGAAGACAACAAGAATTGGCAAACACTCCCCCTCCCCCTTATTGGCAAACACTCCCCCTCCTCTGGAGCCAAGCCAGGGGGAGGGGCTCAAAGGTGGCGGGGCTTATGACCATGGAGCCCGGCTGGGCCCAGCCCGAAGAGGAGTCATGGGTCCGCCCTCCCATGGACCCATCACCTGTAGGAGGGGCTACAGGGATCTAAGTTTTGTTTTTTGTTTTTTTTAAGTGTCATTTTAATTTATATTTATAAATTTTTTATTATGCCTGATTATCTTCCTAACCTGACTTCTCATGCCATGTGTCCAATCACAGAGGCTTTATAAGAACCATACAGTTCACTGATCATAAAACCTTTAAATGGGAGACAGCGTGACAAGATAAAGCAATCACATTACTCATACTACTCATCAACGGTTCCACACCTTATATTAACCTCAGCGTGACCCTTGCGCATGACTCTCTTCTAAAACACCTATCAGGGGGAAAAAAAAGGAAAGTGTGAAAAGTCCAGGTGACTCCTCCTATTAACGAGATTTTCAAAGCTTCACACTGGATTGGGCAGCAGGTTACACTCATGCCTTTCACACCTCCTTCACAAAAAAAAAAAAAAACAGTAAACACATCCATGTGGTGGAGTCGCCAGCTCAGTCAGACAGTCGCTGGAAAACCTGACTGAACTCGTTCGGCATGGAGTGTGTTGAAAGAGAACGAGTGAAAGGAGGAGGGAGTTTGTCTCTGTAGAGGCACTCAGTCTCTCCACGCGCTCTCCACAACAGGAATATGAGACATGCGTATGATTCTGAGAGTTCCCGAGTCGCCTGGCACCATGCTGAACCTCATGAAGAGCGACAGGGAGATCAGGGCTCACCTGGTGATGCTCATGTGCTGCATGGGTCAGTAGATCTTCTCCACTTTCTTCTTTACTATCTGACAGCCTGCTTATTAGAGAGTGACTTCCTTCTTTCAGTTTGTGGAGTGAGTTCAGGAGGAAGGGGGGAAAGGTCGGGTTTGTGTGTGATGATGATGACGACGATGAGGCAAAAGTCCATGTTGCACTTTTGCTTCTAGGGACTGGGAGGTGTGGAGGATCGGCTGTTTGTGATAAATCATGCAGCGTGAAAAAGTGTGTCATTTATGTCAAGTGAGATTAAATGATTAGATTGAAGGAATGCTTTGTGTGGTTACATAGACTTTGAACATGTGGAGGCGCTACCGCCATAGGGTCTAATCAGAGAGTTGATGATGATGATGATGATGATTTTGAGGATAAGTAAACATACAATGATTCATGAGACAGGACACAATCGATTCATAATTATGATAGAGTTGCCTATGGCATCATTGTGTAAAGCTGTGATTTAATGCGCTAATCAAACAGTAGAACACACCCAGATTAAGGTTATTAAACCCACCAAATTAAAATCATTCATGCAAAATTACAATTTTCCTTTTTTTTGTGAATACGAAGCTCTATAGAAGGTAAACTATACAAATTTCTATATTTCTGCATAAATGTTTTATTTAATCAGGCTTCATATGAGTTGCAGAGTGCTACTGTCATGAACCTATAGCCCAATATTTAATATCTCCAATACTGTACCTTAATTAAAACTGGTATACATTTTTAATGCAGCGAGTATAGTCTCAGGGAGCGGAGAGACATTTGTGCCAAATCATAAGTCTACTTTTTTTTATGCTCCTCATTCCTGAAGGGAAACACTGGATCATTATAGTGAAATTTTTGCCATAAAGTGGAACTGACTAATTAATTTATAATAATTTGCTGAATTTGAGGTGGATGTCGCTGAATTTCCTGAGACATCATTCAATCCACCAAGTCTGAGGCGAATCATTAAGAAAAAAACAAACTAAATCAATTCATTCATTCGTGTCATTTTCTGAACCGCTTAATCCTAATTAGAGTCGTGGGGAGGCTGGTGCCCATCTCAGCCAACTCCGGGCAAGGGCAGAGTACACCCTGGACAGCTCGCCAGGCCATTGCAGTAAATCAAGATTTTTATTTATTTATTTATTTATAGACATTTTTTTAATAAAAGTATTTGGACCATGACCGCACATAAGTGAGCTTGCAGAGTGTAAGTGCTGTGTAACAGTGTCTTTTTGAACTAATTAAATGTTTTAGTATATATTACACAGAAAGACAAGAACAGCAAACTAAAACAAAATTTTATGTTTTATCTATAAAGCTTGACCATGATGACGCCGGTTGCTGTAAGTGACCGTGACACACAAGGAGTGTTATATTATTATTCCTTGACGGTTATCCTCCATGTACTGTTTATGTACTAAAAGTTGATGTCAGAGAGAGTTTTGCAACATTCCTACAGTTTATTATTTGAGATCCTCAATGGATTTAATAATAATGAAGGCGGGAAGATCATTATATTACTCACCCTGAGCTTTTCTCATGATTGTGTTGCTGCGATGTTTATTTTGCTTTACACCGAATGAGTACTATCTTTTAACATAACCGCTAACTTTGCCAAAGCTGACTGGATAAGAACAAGTATCTTCTTACCTATTGCTTGTGCAAGGAATCATGGGACGTGGGAATGGGATGGATAGTTTATATAATGTCTGTCGTGGCTTTGGGCTTCAAAATCTTTTGACATTAAAGTGTGAGAGTAAAGTGTAATATCTATCGATGATCAACTGTATCGGCGTAGCAATTAATATGAGATGTTAAATGAATTGCGGAAGGTAAAACTTGAGAGAATGAACTGTGCAGCGCTCACGCTGTAAATAATGCAGGGTCAGTACTGGCTATGATGAAATCTCTCCATACGCTTCCTTACAATGAACTGGGACACGCGTGCTTCTGTGTTTGAGACATGAGGCATGGGTGTGGGACAGCCTGTCGCCATGGTTACAGGAAAAAGAAAATACTGTGGTCAGGAGCAGGACGTAATGGAGCTAGTGCCTCATGGAAATCAAGGTTTTTTTTTTTTTTTTATATAGCTTTCTATAATTACACTTCCTTACAGAACATGTGAATCACAGCATGGGGAAAATGTGCTCTTGAGCTTAGAAGGCTTTTTTTAACATTATGATTGTTATTTGTGCACAAGTATAGTTAAGGTACTGGATAAGAAACAATACATTTTACTACTCAGTAATACTAGATGTATTGAGTCATCATTAGCCTTATTCAGAACTATAATTATGGGCTGAATGAGTGGTGTCAATGCTGAACGACAGTGTGTGTTGCTGTGCCATGCAGAAAGTGAAATTCCAGTATATGGGATACTTCTGGATTTACTGAGATTATATCCGTTTATTCGTGACTGCATTTATACTCTTAAAGGAAATCAGACAGTTTAATATTGCACGAGTGATAAACGCATTAAACCTCAGCACGCAATGTACCTTTGTGGATGTCCTTAGACCCTGCAGAAATCACACACTGCACATGCGTGATGCCCCATGCAACACCCCTTGATCACCTGATGACAGGTCTTCGTCCATATATGGAGCACCACGCATGTGCAGTGTGATTTATGCGGGACCTCAGGAAGTTCGCGTTGGTACTTTGCCCTGTTAAGTGCGTGCTGAGTTTGACTAAGGCGTGGATAATTTGGCATAAATACATTTGCTGATCTATAATTAACGAGGAGAAAATCTGGGTGCTGTGCATTAATTGCAATTAACACATCACAAAATGGATTTTCTTTAAAGGTGATGATGCCAATAATATTTCTTCCTAACTTCTCTGAATTGATAATTCATTCATTTATTCATCCATTTTTATTTTTTGATCCTAATTAGGGTCGCGGGGAGGCTGGCACCCATCTCAGCCGACTCTGGGCGAGGGCGGGGTACACCCTGGACAGC
>JAOUQZ010000039.1:5893255-5932695 GCA_028564935.1 Neosilurus hyrtlii
AATTTCCCTTGCAGGATTAATACAGTAAGTAAGTAAATAAATACATATATACATAAAAAGAAAAAGGTTTTTTTTTTTGCTAATTTGGTCACAACCACATACTGTAGAAAGTATTGTAAGCCAAGCACACGGGTAATCATAACCAGTTCCCATATAGGGCCTATTTGCTACATTATCCATGCTGCACGGTGGAGATACCTTACACTCGGAGTGCCCCTCTTGTTGGCATCTCTCAGTTAACACACACTCCGTGCACACCTTCTGATCAGGTTCGAGAATTCAAAAGTGCTATAGTATAAAGCATCACAGCTACTAGGGCATTAAGAAAGTTAATCAAATTTGACTTTTATTAAGATATGAAATAGTAAGGGTATGAAAGACTCTTTTTTTTTTTTTTACACTGATGTGTGTTTTTCCTCAGGTGAAACTAGTGAACATCAGAAACGATGACATCACAGACGGCAACCCGAAGCTGACACTGGGGTTAATATGGACCATTATACTGCACTTTCAGGTCAGTGTGCTTTTATTTTATGTAATGGTATCTGTTGTTTTGGTATGTACAGTATATTATAAGTAAAATTTATATTAATGCATATGTGCAGTTAAGCCATGCAGATGAGTATTAAATTCCCATGAGCGCAACTCTCAAAGGTTTTGGTGTTAAAAGCGAGAAGTACACGTGATGAATTTGAGTTTATAGAGCATTCCTTAAAATTAAAGCTTACTTTTATGCAGTTCATTTTCCAACCACAAGAGGTCAAAATCAACAAAGGTCACAATGTTATGGTTATGCCATTCCATCCACTAATACGCTGCCAAGCTAGAGTAAAATATCCCTCACTTTCCTATTTTTCTGGAGTGCCTTTAGCCTAGATTACAGCGCATTGCAGCTTCAGTTGGTCATGGCAAGGCTGAGCAACATTATGCATGTCATGAATGGCTTCTGAATCACTGTGTGCTCATTTTTATCAGTTCCTGCATATCATTTAGCGAGACAGGGGTAATGATTATTCCTTTCTTAAGCTTACAGTATAGTATGTTGGCTCATCCATACAAAATCCAGCTTTAAAGCAGGCATGTCACTGCGGTGGTACCATTACGAACATGTCTTTTGTCAGCAAAGGTAAATTATTAAACGTAAAAGTAAACAATCATTCCTTAAGGGTGACTTATGTAGGTTTAAGTATGCATTTATGTTGTAAATGTACAGTACTGACTTCGCAGTAATGTAGGTAGGTTGTAAGAGTTTATATATTCGTACTGTGATTTCCACACGTAAGTACAGGGTGTTGAGTAATAAGAATAGGCTCCGATCTCAATATATCACTTTTAATGTTCTTGCCTGCAGAAACATTCCTTGTCAAGCTTCACTCAAATGTTGTGCCCCGACATGCATGATGAAAGCTATGATGGCTACGCTGTTTGATTGACGTATTCAGATCATATTTGGGAGAGCAGGGTATAGCCTGCGGCTATAAACAATGAAATGATTGTATTTAGTCATAATATGCCTTTTTTTTAATATTCTCTGCGTTTGCGTTTGAGATATTGATAGATTTTTGTCTTGGTATCAGAGAAAAAAAATTGGCACATGGAGCCTTTCTTCAAGCTTATGACTGATGGCGTTAAACATGTGCTAGTGTAGGTTAAGGTTCTTTAAAGCTGGCAGCAAATTTGTAACAGTTTGGCTGAATATATTTTTTAAAAAATGGATGGAACTTTAGTACAGCACAGTACATTATTGTGGGAGAAATGGAAAAACTCAACATCTTGCTATGTGATTTCTGGTCCACCTCATGTTCTGATCTACGGTTTGCTTGAAGTGAACTCATACACAGATTAAATCTAGAGAGGAACCCATAGAGTGCGAGGTACCAGGCACAAATGGATTATTATAACTTTGTATACTTATTATGAAATGTCTCCCCCTTGTGGACATTAAAGGAATATTTTGCCCCTTCTTAAAGAGAGATATTTTGGGATACTTTTTCAACATGGTCCCATGCATGGATCTCCTCCAAAATTGAATGGGTTCTTTCCAGGCCCAGGCCCCACCCCTCCACCAGGTTTAATGAAAATCAGATTAGTAGTTTTTGAGAAATCCCACTAACAGTTAAAAAAAAATTCGTTAATAAATGCTTGTTAAAAAGTTTTTCCAAATTCCTGGACCAACAAGCTCATATGCTTTCCCTCACCCTGACTGGGTTTATTAATATCCCTGGCGCTGATATTATGCTCCATGAAGACTGTCTGCACCACATAGTTAAGCGAAGCCAGCTTATAAGCCAACAATCTTTAGCGTTTGTGTACTCAATCAGCTATATAGTCATGCTTAAAGTATCTTCAGCTGTGAACACGATGCACATTGCAGCATCTCCTACACCCTGACAACACTATGGCTCTTGCTGCTTGGCTGAAGATAAAGCATTAGTATTTTGTATGCTTTCCAGGCAGGTCCGAAGATGTGAGGGTTGAAAAAAAAATGATAATAGGTGTGGCAACTGAGGTTCTTTAATAGCATTTGAACTCATAAAGCACACTGACAGGTAGCGTGGGGTAAAGTGTGCCAAACACCTGCCCCTTCAGTCTCACGCGAGCCGTTGGGCATGAGCCGCTAGTAGGTGTGGGCCTGTTGCCTCTTGATTCTGTAGATGTGGCAGCATTTTTTTGTACATTCTCTGCACATTCCAGCTGTTTGGCTGATGTCCGAATCCAACTGCACCTTGAAGTGTTTCTGAACTGAAATCGTATACTCTCGCCTTTACATCATTGAGCTACGTAATGGTGTGGAGTGTGGACCATGTTAGGAACTTTGTTTGTCAATTGGCTGTCTTTGGTTTTTACTGCTTTATGTTTATGTGTATGCAATGCCCCCCCCCCCTTATTTTTATTTTTTAAAGCTGAACAATCTTTTGATCTAACTGAATGCAGGGTGTATAAATGGTGCATTCATCATAGCATATACACACAATCCATGTTTAGTCATTGCAATAATATTATAAAGAAAGCTTTAGAAATCTTGAAAAAGGATTCCTGCTTTGTTGAAATGAATCAGAAAGTTTATATATATTAGAGAGAAGCTTCCTGATTAATGAATAATGTGTGTTGAGTTACAAAATTATTTCAAGCTACATCCAACTGTGGAGTATTGCCTCTCTGAATGGGAGGGATGGCGTACTCTCTCCCCCATCAATCATAAGGTCATTTGACAACTGTGTCTACCTTTGAATTTATGTATGCAGAAGGGGGTGGGTAGCACTTTTTTCTTCAGAGTGTTATGGCACTCTGTGGTTTGTAAAAAAAAAGCAAACAGCTGGGTTCAGGTGTTTAAAGCAGGTTAGCCTCAACCATTCCTGGTTGGTAGCTGTTTTTTGAGAGAGGTGGATCATCATCGTCATCATCATCATCATTATTATAATTATTATTGTTATTATTATTATCATTAATATTATTATTATTATTAATATCTGTTAATGTCACAGTAATTGCAATAGTACAAAATAATAACCACAATAAGATTCAGGATGTAGTATTAAAATATAAATTCAAACAGTGATTTCTGGGGTCCAAGCAACAAATCTAATGGGGAAGAAAAATGAGAAAAGAAAAGAAAATATTAATATATTAATATTAATATATTAATATTATTATATAAATTAATATTATTATTATATTAATAAATTTGGTTGCTTATTATGTTAATCTTTAATCTTTAAATGTTAATTGCACTCGTAACAGTAAACTAAAGCCCTAAAGAAACTAAAAAAGCACCTTAATAGTGTTAACACTTTTTGTGGCACTTTTTATCGGCGGTGGGTGGAGGATTCATATTTCTGATCCATGAGCTGGCATTTAAGTGATAGATGTGTTCCTGTCTGATTATCTGTAGTTGCTACCTGTGTAAATAATATTATATTGCAGTAGGACTGAGGGATACGATTGCATGATATCAGTATCATGATTAAACACAATATATCATGGACACATATTACTATTATAATATATAATTTTAGACTTATTATTCTTATTGTTATTATTATTAATATGACAATACACTGATATATTCCTGTACTTGGGTCAGTGTTTAAAATTGTTCTTAATGCACTGTTAATAGCCTTTGACTGAAAACAATATACATGTTGTAACTGTCATGTGACCATGGTATTTTCACTATTCAAACAGTTAGCTGTTGATGGCCTTTAGAGGTCCCCGGTGTTTTTTGAACTACTAAAACTCCCAGGAACCTAATATAAAAATAAAGTCCAATTCAGTGCCCACAAAGAAAACCGTAGTGGAAGATATTTCTGTTTAGTATGGCGTAAAATCAGCAAGTGCCTTTGGTAAGGCCTGTTTGTTTAAAGTCCTGTTAGTGTGCCCCAGGCTTTGCACCATATTACAGCGAACAAAGCAAAGCAAGAGAGCTTTGTCATCGGGGGTCACCTCAGTCTCAGAGTATTTTGTTGAGCCAGCCGCGCTGCCCTGTTATTTTTAAAGCCCACATGATAGGCTGTGATTCTCTCAGGCCGGTTCATGTGATCTGAATTTGCTGAGCAACATTTTTCACAGGTGGCTTACTGCAGTCAGAAGCCATCAGGACATGCAGTGTGAATCAGTCGTCTCCCTTTACGTTCTGTCCTGTCCTCTGTCTCTCTTATGCTTTGGTAATTTGCATTAAGATTAGTCTGGGGAAACTTTCTGCACGTGTGTGTAGTTGACAGGAAGTGGAATGATCTCAGTAGTGACTAAGTGGGAATCAGTGGCCCGTGAACAGTATTTTTTTTTCCAGGCCACGTTGCCTTTATGGTATTTGTTTTGGACTAGCAGGGCAAAGGGAACAGTTTCAAAGGTCACTGCGGACTCCTGTGTGACGGCACTGAGCCGAGAGAGCTCAGCGGATTGGGAGAGGGAACGTGAGCTCTGCAACGTTAAAGCCGAGTGCTTCTGGGACTCGGAAAGCAACTCACCAGAGGAGACATTGCTCATGGTGGCTGCTTAGGAGGCTGTTTGACTTGCAAATAGAGGGAAAAAGTAAAGAAAATGGCCGTATTTTGCCAGAGTAAGGGAGACCTTAAGACTGGTGGATTTCCTGGTCTTTGGATTTGATGAACACGAGAATCAGTCTGGAATGGGGAATGTTTGTGGATGTGTCAGGGGCCATAAAGATGAATGTTATGTTGACCCCTCTAAAGCTCCTCTCAGTCCTATATCCAAGGAGCTCCGAGGACGCCGGTATTTCCAGAGAAGGAAGAGTAGAAAGTCGGCTGAATTTCAACCTGACGACACCGTGAGGAGCCAAAGTGAAACCGAGAAGAAAGAAAAGTTTTGTGATCCAACAGACCAGGGTGTTTATGTTGGAGAAGTTCCAGTGTTCAAAACTAGCCAAAGACCCTGTATACGACAGTCCGAGAGAGACAGAAGCTGGCCCACTATAGAAGAAAACCTTCACAAGTTCACCAAGAGCTCTAAATTTATTGCTCCAAAGGATGGACTCCTGGAAAAGAAACTACTTCAGAGGCAGTTGAGGAGAGCTGCGAGTTTTGGAGCTGTGGAACATTTGCTCCGTACATTGCGGGGACATGGCTCCCGTAGGAGCAGTGTGGATGACCAGTGGGAAGACATAAGAGGGCTGTCAAGGATTATATGTGACATTCAAGTGCACAGGAAGAGGAGGAGGGCCTACACATCTTCTGGAGGATTGGTTTCCCACAATTCTTTGGACTTTGTCCAGAAAAGATCTGCTTCTTGTCATGAACATGAGGTATAAAAATTAGCGGAGGAAATTTATAATAGTGCCCCCCCCCCACTCCCCTCCATTTTGTGGTGAGAACACCATGTTAATGTAATAATGCTTTTCAAGACTTATGTTAAAAGACAGCAACATATATCAAATGATATTTAACTTGTAATTAAATGCTTTTAAAAACTGGGAGAACACTGGGAGGTTCGTGATGAATTCTATAATAGGGAACAGAACCAGTGATCGAAGTAAACACAGATTTGCTCATCATGCGGTGACATCACTCATGTAGTATGGAAAACATGCAAAGCATTACCTATTCGCTATTTTTCTATACCAGACCTAGGGAAACAAAGTATCCATGTTGGCTACAGTGCATCAAGCTATTACAAAAGCTATTTTGATCTGACATAAATAAAACCCAACATCAGTATACAGGATTGAAAATTGCACCACACTTGTATCATGTGATACCTGCAGTTTAACCAGTTGCTGTAGTGAAAGTCTATGAACACAGCACATCGTGAAATGATTTGTTATACACAGTGTAGAATTTGTTGCCATATTGGTTAAACAGGTGGTGAAATTATTTCTACTGAACAATCTTTCAGGACAAATAACTTAATTTCCTGATTTAATTGCCATAGTTCGATAAAACCAAGACAAGACTTTTGATCTACTGACTAGGTTCAGTAAGACATTTCTGCAGGTAGATTAAGTCCCTCTAATATTGAATTAGCATTTTCGTTCTTTTGAAGAAAACTGATTTCCAGAAACATTTTTAGACCCGTTTTCATTAAGTAATCTTTGCAGTGGAACTCCTGAGCAGAGCACCATAGTCATGGAATGTGGCTTGAATTATTGTCCCATGTCTTGTCCAGAGACTATACATGTCCATCACAGTTAACCTGATAAGGCTGTGGCATCACTGTGTTGAAATAGAGTTGGCTGTTCTGTATTGTCAGCTTAAATGATAATGGGCAGCAATAAAAAGAAAAAGATGTATTTGTAATAATGTAACTAAAACCTAAAGAATGGAGGCTCATACACCACTGGTTAGACTCATGCAGAATTTAAAAAAACAAAGAATCTAACTCTGGTAGGGAGACAGACTTGCAGGTAAATAAATGTTCATGGACCAAAGGCAGAAATCAGAAGCTTGACAGAACATAAACTCGTTAAACGGATAATTAAACTAACGGGACAAGTGATACAAATGAAAGTGGAAATCAGATCAGCAGTAAACATCAAACCTATTATGAGACATGTATCTGGAGTTTCGCTAAATATATATTATTATTACTGAATGATACTGCGAAGTTGAGGACAGTATGAAATTCAGTATAAGCACCTGCAGTCAAATTTACACCGTCAGGAAATCACCTGGAACCAACCAGCTCATCACCAATTACAATTCCAGAATATAAAACCTAATGCATCATGGAAGAATTTAAACAAGGCCTTTTGCATATTAGTGTGATATGCTAAATTATTTTACTGTGGGAAATGAAGGTACTTGGAAAAGAGGTTGGAAAGGAACAACCTTTAAGACTTGAGCTCAAGTGGTGACATTGACCGTGCTTGTCATTTAGCTAACACAAGTTTTCTATAAATGTACTTTTTTCCCATAGTACCTTGCACTTGACAAACCTTTGTGGATTCTGGCAGAAGTTTGGTTGTCAGACAGACCTCTGAAAGGAATTTCATCCTTGTACCCAGTAGGTTTGTTGACCTTGAGTAGGGCTAGTGCTGAGTCATAGAAAAAAGCACTTTCCGTCACAAGGCAGTACCAGAAATTGACATGGGTGCCTTAGATTTAGCCAGAGATATCAAAGGGCTTGGGCAAAGTTGATGTTTATCGCTAAAAGATCATTATGTAGGATCAATGCAGGCTGTACCCCAGGCTCTGTTCTGATGGACCAGCTCTTATCTCGTACAGCTTTTTGAAGGGTTATGGGTGCATGCTAATTCAGTGTCTGTGTTTGCAGCTTAATATTGCAGGTTATCTTGATCATTAATCTATTTACCTAACAGTCAAAACCACTACAACTGGATTGAAATTTAGATCGTGGACGTTTTCAAGTTTGACCGCAATACAAAATTGTCCGATTGCCCACCCCTAGTGGGAAGTAGAAAACACACAGTAGTTTACCTACTGTTCTGTATGGTGTGTTCTCCACTTTCAGTCTCCCCACTGTAAAAAAAAATAAAAATAAAATACAATAAAAAAAAAAAACAAGGAACGTTTTGCTATTATTGACAGCAGTATTTGTTGGCACAGACTGAACCAGAGAACAGGCCCAGCAGGGTGCTTTTTTAAGTGCTGTTTTGCTGATTTTCCATGGTTGTTAACATAGAAATGCAATTCTCTTGGTAACAAGTGTTAAATTGCTGTTTTATTATCTCCTTTATACAAGTATTCATTAGAGAGTAACAAGCACTGACCTGCAGTGAAAGAATAAAAAAAAAAAACAACTAAAGCCTTCGGTTTTTGAGTCTTGGCAACTTTAAAGAGAAAGAATACATGGGACATGATCCAAGCTGGGCAAGCCGAACTAGGAATGAACAGATCAACAAGAATGAAGAAGCCAGCCAGAGTCAAAGAATGTCTTTTTATCACGTTTTAACAGTGAATTGGATGGGACATGAAGCCCAAAAAGAAATTGGCATTGGATAGCAACCTCATTTTGTGCCAAGTTAGAACAAGTGTACTTTTTAAGTGGTGCTGGAACATTTAACAGGAAAATAAAATGTTTATCATTGTGAAAACCTAATTGGCTTCATAGTATTAGCTTGTTATGAGCTTAAACTCACTTTTTCCCCTCAAAGAAATTTACATACATATATAGAAATGCCCAACAGATCTAAGATGCAATCTCGATTGATTTTATGGTTATTTTCCACAGATTTCAGATATCCATGTTACTGGAGAGTCCGAGGACATGACGGCGAAGGAGAGGCTTCTGCTCTGGTCTCAGCAGATGACTGAGGGATATGTAGGGGTTCGCTGTGACAACTTCACTACTTCTTGGAAAGATGGAAGGCTGTTCAATGCTATCATTCACAAGTACAGGTAATAATCATCACACCATGTTTGAATGGCTTTTGTCTTATGTGAATGTTATATATATTTTGTAATAATGCTCTGAAATATTTTATATTAGCAGGCATGGTGGCTTAATCTTATTTCTTTTCTTTTTTTAAATCTCTAAATCCCACTTTGACTCATTGATAACTATTAGGATAAACATCAAGGTTTTACTAGGAACATCAATTCAGTGTTCAAATGACCTAGGCACACATTTCCCTGAATAAACATAGCTTTCTCCCATCATGCGCTACCTGTGTCACCGTAGATGGTCACGTGATCCTCTGTGTCTATGTGTAGAGGATATCTCCTGTGAATTCCCAGACAGTGAAGGGGCCTAATGCTGGTGTTTTAGGGTTTTACCAAAAAGTGTTTAAACGTAGCTGTGTAATTAGTATAATTTTGAGTGTTCCCCTAAATCATAATCAAACATTTCAAAAAAGCTGCTGGTTGTAGTAGCGCTCCTGTATTGTTTGCAAGTGTGCCTCAACTTGCAAGAGAAAACCATCCAATGGAGGCAACCAGTCTGATGCGAAAAACCTCTGACATGTTGCTTCCCATTAAAACTGAACTTAAAGGGGCAGCGCCATCGTTGTTTGGGAATTTGGTTTACAAAAGACAAGACATGAATTAGGTTCCTAGAACAAGTTCACGAGGAGTTTGTGACAGGGTTTCAATCTTTGAAAACTATTCAGGTCAACGAAAAGTCCTTGCTGAAGTCCATTTCCATCTGCTCCACGTCAAACTTGAAAGCTTTAACCTCCTTTTGATTTGCACGTTGGAAGGCTATTTAACAAACATAGGCTTGTATTGTGCACATTCATGGCTTGTTCACATGACTTTGGGCAAGTAAATTCAGGTAAAAATCATGATACATAACACAATAGAGCAAAACACACACAACCATTCACACTCAGACCTAGGAACAATTTGGAACAGCAGAATTTGTATGTCTAATCAGCCTAATGTGTATGTCTTTGGACTGTGGAGGGTAAACCAGAGTACCCATAAATATAAAACTAATCAAAGGCTTTATACAGAGCAGACGAACACAATCGGAGAACCTTCCAATAACAGGGCAGGGGTGGAGGCAGATCAGGACCCACAACAAAGGGGCAATGAGAAGTATAAACAAGAGCAAGCTGTGCGGACAGTAGTCATTTTAGTTAGCTGTAGCATCAGCATTTAATCAAAGGAATTTTATTCTCGTCAGGCCTGACTTGGTGGATATGAGCAAAATCTCCACACAGACTAGCAGAACAAACCTGGAGCATGCGTTCACTGTGGCTGAGCAGTTGGGTGTGGCTCGGCTGCTGGATCCGGAAGGTAAGTCTCATAGACACAGGTGTCCATTATAGTCTTTTTTTTTTCTGTTTTTAATTTTTTTTTTTTTTAAGAAGTGCATGATTCCTGTAAACCTCAAAGCTTAAAAAAATCAGCTGATTGTTAAGCTTCCTGTATATTACTTATTTTCGTTATGCAAAATTACACTTCAAGGAGTTTGGAGTTTCCACGTCTCCTCTTTCATCAGCAAGGAATTACCAGTTATGGGTTTATTTGGGGAATTCAAGTGTCATCAGAAAGGTGATCTTAACATTTTTGCCATATTAAACAGATGTGGACGTCACCTCTCCAGATGAGAAGTCCGTCATTACCTACGTATCAACGTTATATGACGTCTTCCCTAAAGTACCAGAGGATGTTGAGGGTGTCAGTGCAAATGTGAGTAGAGAGCAGCAAGATTTACATTCAGCAGTGTCATGTAATATTATATATTGTGAAAAAACCTTTCTAACAGCTCAGAAATAATCAGTGCACCCGGCTTTATGTTTGTCTGTTTGTTTGTTATCAACTTTACACAACAAATTGGATAATTTTTTTGGAGGTTTTTTGGATAATTTTTTTTTTATTTTGGTGGTGAAATCTGGGAATTTTTTTAAAGGATTCTTTACCATTGCATTATGATTTAATTTTGCAATAAACTCTAAGTCAACACTACAATGTTTTCACAAAAATGACAACAACATTTACAAAAGATATATCACAAACCAAAGTTTGGACAGAATCCAAGTAAAAAAAACAAAACAAAAGGAAATGAGCTGCCTTGGTAGAGGTTTGCGCTCGCCAAGTGAATTTCCAATTGTTGAAAACAACAAAGTGGCTTACAAGCTGTGGGGCAATATTTTTTTATTGGAATTGCTATTTTGACTTTTTTTGCTGGCTGGTGGCACGTCAGCAAATGATTACCCTCAAATAAAGTACTGTTTCACATCTCAAAGTATAACCAAAGCTTCTATGGCTGTCACTATAATAATTATATACTATATATTACATGTATTGCTAGATTATATGTATTAATACTTTCATTTGTAGGACGTTGATGTTAAATGGGTGGAATACCAGAATATGGTCAATTACCTCAGCCAGTGGATCAAACACAACGTGTCTGTCATGTCAGACAGAAACTTTCCCTGTAACCCTGTGGAACTTAAGGTAAGGCACCAGATATCCTGCTGCAGCAAATCCCAAACATGCATAGAGACTGCATAGCTGGAGAAGATAAATTAGCCTTAGAGTAGGCGTCTGTTCAGCCTCGATCATTATCAGGATATCTGCAAGCCTTCTACATGTAAAGAGGCATAAATGGTAGACTTGTGTTTGACCATGTATGGAATGTTTCATGGTCAGGGTTGTCTTTTTTAAAATTATATAAGGGACTCATTTAAGTAGGCACTTGCATGATGACTGTCTCTTGTTTATTGTTGAATTGAGGAAGAGTAGTTCCAGATACACTATTGAAATCTATTCTCAATTCCAATAAATAGTGTTATCAAAGGAAAATATTGCTCAAATATTTTTTACCAAGTAAAAAAAAGTTCCACTGTAATAAAAATAGTAACTTTTACCAGATAAAATTCTGAATAGTACTCCTAATTGCTAACTAACTTTTACTTTTGGAGGGGTATTTTCATACAATCTAGAAAGATATTCTGCTGTGTTTAATCCCTATTTATGATACAAATGGCTTTGTTGGGATTTGTCTGTCAAAAATGTATTCTCTGGAAAGTAGACCTTACATGTTGCGGACAGAAGTGGTTTTTTCAGATATTAATTGCTTTTTCTGAAGCAAAATATTACTGTGTAGCTCGCTGAAAAATATAATTAGGATTGGATCTGAAATGCTTTCTGTACAGAGTTCCACATTAGCTTGGCAAACATGTCCGTCTAAAAGTGTCTTCTCCGGAAAACCTCAATGATTATACTGATGCTGTTGTTTCTGCAGTTAATAATATAAATGAAACCTGCTCAGATAATGTGTTTAGTAAGCTTTTATCCTTAATGCTGTGAATTCTTTAAAATTCTGATTCACTACAAGCAGATGTACTTATTCTGGAGACCCAGTTCGTGTTATACTTTCACCCAGTGTAATTTAGACACCATTAGACCTGTAGCTAAAGCATAAAGTGTTGACTGGTAACAAGAAATCACAAAAACTAGGAGTTTTATTTCTGAGCTCCTGTGAACCCAAAAAGTATACCCTGGTTGTGAAACAGCCCTTGTGTACGTTTTTTATGTTCAGCACCTGATGAGGTTTGTAGTGTAGATGGCTTTCATTAGATTCTGTTTGTGTACCTGAGGCATAGTGCCAGCTTACTTGGAGAATGTGTAGCGTCCCTATTAAAGCCTGGCTAAGTATCTTGACAGATCAGCTTCTGCTCAGACAAGTGTGGAGTTGATGAGAGCTCTGCTCTACTTATGTAATTATTAGCTAAATGTATTTTCATTTAGATTTTTATTTTGAACAGCAACTGTAAACCAAGCTTGCTTTTGTCTTTTAAGGCACTTTATTTGCAATACCTGCACTTCAAGGAGAACGAAATCCCTCTCAAGGAGAATGAGAAGAACAAAATCAAGCATCTTTATAAGATGTTAGAGGTTGGTCCGCTTTCGAAAGATTCTGTATGCGTGTTTTTTAATTTAAAATTCTTCCTTTGGAAGATTGCTAAGATTGGATTTTAATGATACAGGTGTGGATCGAGTTTGGGCGCATCCATTTGCCGGAGGGTTACCACCCTAACGATGTGGAGAAGGAATGGGGCAAGCTGATAGTGGCCATGCTTGAAAGAGAGAAGAGTCTAAGACCTGAAGTTGACAGGTATGAGTCTCTACGTTTGTTTCTCTATCACTAAAGCTAATTTACAGCTCTTGGGTTTGGGAGAAGTATGTTTTCGGACAGCGGCAAGGCCGTTCAGTGATTGCTTTGCTGAACAGCTTAATACTACTAAGGTTGCGAGGAGGCTGGACCCTATCTCAGCCGACTCTAGGAGAAGGCGGGGTACACCTTAAACAGCTCACCAGTCTATCGTAGGATCAGCACACACACATCTATTCACACTCACAGGGACATCTCCCTGGAATATCCATTTAGACTAATGTGTGTGTCTTTGGACTGTTGGAGGAAACCAGAGTACCCAGAGGAAACCTATGCAAGCATGTGGAAAATATGCAAACGCCCAGGAATTGAACCCAGGACCTTCTTGCTAACCATGAGGCCACCGTGCCGGCCAGAAATTTCGTATTGTTTTTAAAATAGAAACTAAAAGGAATTTGATTGAGTGTAAATGAATTATACAGCTGTTTCGGTGTATTTTGCACTAGTAACATCCTGTACAGGGTTCGTGATTTGCCAGTTGTTTTCTTTCATTAAATCGATGCCCTCAGGTACAGTAATTTGCTTGCTGATACAGCTCTATTTCCAAAAGAACTGGGCTGGGTTTGTTTACAGGGAAAGGTCTGGATAGTGTGTGGTGCAGGTTTATGACTCATCGCTGTGTTAGGTCTTGTTCATGACCACCATTGTTGATATTTAGACGGACACTAAGCTTCATAATTATACGTCTGCTGTCCAGTAAAACCAGCTAAATAACCCAATTGAGAGAGATGGGTAGAAAAGGTGGGTGTGTCACCTTGGGTATTACATTCCACGCTCTTTGAAACAAACTGTAAGTGTCTGAACTTGTAGCGACTCATCTGTCTGAGAAGAATGTTAGGTGTTTTTCACCTGAGGGAGAAATGATTGGGGAGGGCTGGCTTTTCTGCTGCAGCATGTGAGCTTATAAATGGCAGTAGCTAGATCCCTGTGCCAGCAGAAAGCTATGGCTATGAGGATTATATCTCAAATGGAGGTGTGGTAGATGTGTGTTCCCTTTGGGTGGCCTGGCTATCATGAATAGCAACCTGGTTTATTGTAGTAGTGGGGGGTCATCTGTGAGCGACAGCACTCTGACAAGCATTGGCTCAGCTGAGAACTTGTTATCTGGAGTACCCGAACCATTCTCCAGCACGCCGTTCTATCTGAACAACCACTCTGTGTATGGGGGCAGGTGAGGCGTATAGCAGAGACCACAGTTACTCTTGATGTCCACATCCTGAGCAAATGGCAGACGTTTTGGTTTTGGTGATTATTTGTTCTGTTTTGTTTGTTATTATAGACTAGAAATGCTGCAGCAAATCGCGGACCGGGTTAAACGAGACTGTGCCGCCGGAGAAGACAAATTAGCCTTAGCACGGGCAGCTCTGCAATCTGTAAGTAATAGACCCTGTAATCCTTGTTATTTATTTTTTTACATGGAAAGGGTGACTAGAGTTTATTCAAATATCACCTTCAGGATATAAAGAGGTTCGAATCTGGGATCCAGTTGCAGAATGAGCCTGAAATTGCAGGATACCTGCTGGAGTGTGAGAATCTGTTAAGGCAGCAAGTGGTTGACATCCAGATTTTATTGGATGGGAAGTTCTACCTGGTTGATCATCTTGTTCAAAGGTAAGAAGCCTTTCTTGAATAAAGTGGTAAAATTTGCTGCAATTTAATCAAGGATTTGTTTAAATAAGCAGATAAACAAGCCTGAATTGAGCTTTGTTCCAGAGTATCCAAGCTTCGCGATGACCTGCTGACCCTCCGAACAGAATGCTCGTCAGTGTACAGCCAGGGACGCAGTCTCAGCACAGAACAGACCAAGATGATGATCTCGGGAATCACACAGAGTTTGAACTCGGGTTTTTCTCAGAACCTGAACATGGGACTAAGTCCTGCCCTCACACCTGGCTGTGGCCTTTCGTCCAGCTTCACCCCTGCCATGACGCCAGCACTGACCCCAGCCATGACTCCAGGATTAACACCGGCATTGACACCAGCCATGACCCCAGGGCTGACCACGATAATGATACCAGGCTTGCAGCCTGCCCTAAGGGTCGGAGGGTCAATGGAGCCGGGGATCCTCCAGCACTTAAAGCATACACAAATCCGCAAGCCAATGCACAAAGCTTCGTTAGTTGACCCCAGTCTGTCTGAGGAAGAGGTCAATATGAAGTTTGTCCAAGACTTGATTAACTGGGTGGAAGAGATGCAGGTCAGAATGGGTTTTTTTGGTGATTTTGTTGTTTTTATATATGGGTAATATCTGGTGCTGGGGGAAACAAAATGTTTTTTTTTTTTTACGCTTTTAAGGTCCAACTTGATCAAAGCGAATGGGGATCTGATCTCCCGAGTGTTGAGTCACATTTAGAAAATCACAGACATGTTCACAAAGCTATCGAAGACTTCCAGATGAGCATTAAGGAAGCACAAATGAGTGAGGTGGGTTTCAGATGTGGCATGATGGTATGCTGTTCATAGCAATACAAACAGCTCGGAATATAAAAAGCTTATCTGACTTTTTAGATTCAGATGACCCCCCCACTGAACAAGAGTTACTCAGACAAGCTGGGCCTTTTAGAGAGCCAGTACGGGAGACTACTTGTAAGTATTATTATTATTATTATTATTATTATTATTATTATTGCAATATTTGATTTATCATTGTCTCATGATTTTTCGTCTTCAGAACTCTAGTAAAGAAAGACAGAGACACCTAGAAAGCCTTCATAACTTTGTGTCACATGCCACGCAAGAGTTAATTTGGCTTAATGAGAAAGAGGAAGAGGAGGTAGCTTTTGACTGGAGTGAACGCAATGGCAACATCTCCAGGAAGAAGGATTACCATGTTGTGAGTCCACCCATCTTTACTAAGAACTCTGTTCTTCTTCTGTCCGTTTAGTCATTTGTAATTGGTTGCACAGATTGTTTTATTTTATATAATGCAGTCACTGCTTTCCCTGTATGGAGATATGCTTCAAAAGGATTACATTCAGAGCCATGCCTCTTTATGTATGTTTTTAAGCCTCAGTGCTGATGATATCCAGGACCGGGGGTGTTACAATTTTGAGTTGTCTGTCTGTCCGTCTGTCCATTCTATTGAACGGCATACCTAAAGAATGCTTTGAGAGATTTCATTTAGACTTTGCAAAAATGCCCACTTTAAAACAAGGATGAACTGATTAGATTTTAGAGGTCATAGGTCACTGTAGTGAAGGCATATAATTGCCAGTTTTCCCATGAAAGTGCTTTAAACCTCTTTGCTTGTATAGTTTGAAACTGGCCATGGTGGTAATTTGCCTCACCCTACACCCACACAGGAGCTGATGAGGGAGCTGGATGAGAAGGAGGGGGTGATCAAGTCAGTGCAAGACCAAGCTGATATCCTTTTACAGCAGAATCATCCAGCTAGACTTACTATTGAGGTAAAATTCTGTAATGATGAATGCATTGTAATGGCTTCACTTTTTCATTAAAAAAAAAAATAATAAAAAAATTGTAATGATCTATATCTCATTTCCTGGCAATTCTTATAAGGCTTATAAGGCTGCCATGCAAACCCAATGGAGCTGGATCCTTCAGCTCTGCTACTGTGTGGAACAGCACCTGAAAGAGAACATTGCTTACCTTGAGGTCGGTGACATTCTGGTTTGTGGTTTACTGCTTTGTATGTTCTGGTTTGTCTAAGCTTTTGCTTTCCTAATAGTTTTTCAATGATGCCAAAGAGAGCATGGACTACCTTAAAAGCCTTCAGGATTCAATAACAAGGAAGTATGGGTGTGACCGTACTAGCAGTCTGCATAGACTGGAGGATCTTATTCAGGAGTCTATGGTTAGTAGAACACTCACTATACACTGTCATGTGTTATCGTCATTAACTTCCTAGTCTGATACGATGTGTTGTGTTCTCACGGCAGGAGGAAAAAGAGCAGCTTCTCCAGTACCGTAGCACTGTGGCTGGTTTGGTAGGACGAGCCAAGTTTGTTGTTCAACTCAAGCCCCGCAACCCAGAAAACCCTGTCCGAACCTCTCTACCTGTCAAGGCTATCTGTGACTACCGTCAGATTGAGGTGAACCTCTTCAGAAACCTGAAATCTCTTTTGAAATGCATCTTCTCTTTGCTAAATCTTATTTCTGTTACAGATTACAATCTACAAGGATGACGAATGTGTGCTGGCCAATAACTCGCACCGAGCTAAGTGGAAGGTGATCAGCCCTTCAGGGAATGAGGCCATGGTGCCTTCTGTCTGCTTTACTGTTCCTCCACCCAATAAGGAGGCAGCTGAGATGGCGAGTCGGTAAGCACAGCGCAAGTATTAATTCTTTCCATCCCTCCAAAAAAGAAAAAGGCAGTGTTCCAGCACCACTCCCGTTTAACCTCAGGGTCAGTTTACCTTGCTTATACAGGCAACACAATGCCGTGTCCTCACTGTAACCTCACGTGGCTTTTTAACGTGAACAGGTTTCATGCCTGAGTCTCAGCATTTCATGTCTTTACGTTTTATTTAATCCTCTTTGAACAGGATCGAGCAGCTGTATCAGAAAGTTCTCGCACTGTGGCACCGCTCTCACGTGAACATGAAAAGCGTAGTATCCTGGCACTACTTGATGATGGATATTCGTAACATCCGCAAAAGCACCGTTGCTTCTGTGAGCATTTCTACATGCCATTTATTACATTTTAGTTATAGCTTGTTGGGGCAGGGTTCTTAACAAGTTTAAAATTAACTTGGCATAAACCGTTCTCTCCAGATCAAGACTACATTGCCTGGCGAGCACCAGCAGGTCCTGAGCAGCTTGCAATCCCACTTTGAGGAGTTCCTGGAGGATAGCGAGGAATCGGAAGTCTTCACAGTGGCAGACCGCACTCAGCTAGATAGAGAGGTCCTGGCTTCTAAAGAGTACTATGAGGAACTGCTGACATCTGCAGAAAGAGGTACCTCATCGTACCCCTTTAAGATTTATAGATGGAAGGTTATTCTTTGTCCAGCTTTGAATTCTGCTAATAAGATGATGCCCAAAGCTGTGATGTGGCGTAGCATTTATAAGAGTGAATACCCTGTGTTTTTTTACATGAGTACTTTTAACCCCTCCTCTTTAACTGGAACTCCTTTCATGTGGTCAACACAGAGGAACACGAAGAATCCGTGTACAACCTCTTCATCTCTGAAGTGCGCAACTTTCGCATGCGCGTGGAAGCCCACGAGGAACAGCTGATTCGGCAGATCCGCTCCCCTCTTGAGCGAGATGATCCGAAGGCCATTATGCAGCGCATTATCGATCAGGAGGTACATCTTCTTTATTAATCGATCAAGGTCATCACCACGCCCATCTAGAAAAGCACACTGACTCCTCTCTGTTCCTTCTTATACCCACAGAGGAAGAAGGGCGAGTTAGACCGTTTGAAAGAGGATCTTGAGGTGCTGAGGGAAAAGTGTGAAGACTTTCTCAGACAGGCTGCGAACTCTCCTTCAGTGCCCACACTTTCCTCTGAACTCAACGTGCTCACTCAGAGCATGGCTCAGGTCTACTCCATGTGCTCCATTTACCTGGAAAAGTGAGTGTCGTCAACTGATGACGGTAGAATTCTACCTAAAGAACTCTCCTTGAACAGTTTTAGAATTTAGGCTGGTGTGTCTTAGGTTGAAGACCGTGAATTTGGTGGTGAAACACAGCCATGAAGCAGAAGCTTTGGTCAAGTTGTACGAGGGCAAGCTGTGTGACGAAGATGCGGTCAATGGTGACATCAGGTCTATCGATGCCGTTATGAGCACTCTCAAGGTACATGGGCTCAACAAATATATCTACACCATGTTTCCTTATAGGTTTCTTCATTTCATATCCAAAATTTGTATTTTCAGCAATGGCGATCAGAGACAGATGAACAAAGAGACGTATTCCATGACCTGGAAGATGAATTGCAGAAAGCCAGAGCCGCCAGTGACCGCATGTTCAAAACCCATAATGAGAGGGACTTTGATCTTGACTGGCACAAGGAGAAAGCCGAGCAGCTTGGAGAGAGATGGCGGAATGTCCACTCTCAAATTGAAAACAGGTCAGTCATTGTAATGAGTGAATTTATTATATGGCAATAACAGGACGTGCAATATGATTGGCTATTGGGCGTATTTCGATTCACTGCTGGTAGATTTTGGACATGAGTGACTATGACCGCTCAGAGGGTGAATTCTATTATCTTGAAGGGTTTGAAGAAGGAGAAACTAGCTCTTTTGTTGTTGTTTTTGTTATTATTTATGGTCAAGACTGCCATATAATAAATAACTTATTAACCTTGCCAACTTGGTTAGTAGAGTTAAATTCCAGACCTCAGCTTTGATGCATTGACCTTTCTAATGCCTGGTAATCCATCAAAGTCTCAGTTTGGAATAAATAAGTAGTATTAATCCTTGCACTAAATATCGTCTTCCTGTTAGTCTGATGAAAATAAGTGTCTGATATTAAAATTTTCAATCACCTATCAGACTTCGAGACCTGGAAGGAATGAGCAAGTCTCTGAAATACTATAAGGATGCATACAGTAATCTTGATGAGTGGAGCAAAGAGATGGAGGCCAATCAGCTGAAAACCCAAGAGAACCAACCAGAGGACAGCAAAGCTCTGGCTGAGCTGTTAAACCAACAGAAGGTAAAAAAATAATAATAATAATTTGTGTGTCCATCTCAAGTGTCCTTTTCTCACAGTGTTTGTTTTTTTTGTCTTGCATATTTTGCTTCAGCCATTTTGTGCTATTCATGTGTGTTAGGTACTTGTAGCGGAAATCGAACGTAAGCAGAGTAAGATTGATGAATGTCAGAAGTACTCGGAACAGTACTCAGCTGGAGTGAAGGTAAGACCGGCTTCTGATCTCACCTTCTTAAAATAAAACAATGCAAGGACACAGAAATAGGGACGTGGTGCATCATGTTGTTCTCTGCTTCCAGGATTACGAGCTTCAGCTGATGACCTACAGGGCCATGGTGGACTCTCAGCACAAGTCCCCAGTAAAGAGGAGGAGGATTCAGAGCTCATCAGATGCCATCCAGCAGGAGGTGAGGAAGATACAATATATAAGAAATGTAGTCAGCAATGACTAGGTATTAAAAAATAACAAAATGATGATCAGGATTAAAATATTTACTCAAGCTGTGACTTTTCTTTTCATTTAATCCTCAGTTTATGGACCTCCGCACTCGTTACACAGCCCTGGTCACTCTTATGACCCAGTATGTGAAGTTTGCAAGTGAAACGTTGAAAAGGGCGGAAGAGGACGAGGTAGGCTCTTCATTATCATAAGATAGTGTCTTTTAAATTATTTCTATGGAAAACTTTTGCTTTTAAAATTGCTGTGCATTCAGTTAGCTGCATATTAAATGTCTTGGTGTGCTAGCTTTCCCAGTTATATTCAAGTATAGTCTTGAATATAATGAAATGCTTTTTACTGGGTTGCTCCAAATGTCAAAATTGTTAGACCCGTCTATCTGTTATGCAACAGTTGCTTTTGGATTGAGTTTCTATACCTCCTGCCATTCTGCTCACACCTTTCCCTGTACTGAAACATCTATGAAAGCACAATGTCCTAGTTGACATGCTAGAATTTAATACTTCTTTGCAGGCATAGTTAGGCAAACAGCTCCCTTTTACTCTTTCTTCAATTTCAAACACTGTTTTAATACAAAATATTGAATATTTTGTATTGTTGAAGGTGGAGGGGCATTTTCATGCTTGGTTTGGTAAGTGTGCCTGAGCTCTTCCTTAAGCCACATTTTCACTCTGTAGCCAAGAACTGGAAGGTAATTTTACCTTTAATTTCAGAGGAGGACATGTATGGACAAAGCTGAATATAGGAGCTATTTGGATAGTACGGAGCTGCAGAAAGTTACAAGTGAAGAGGAGATCTCCAGGCTCAAGCGGCAGGTACTGGAACTGGAGGCCTCCTTGTCCGACAGGCAGCAGCAGCTGGAAATCCTGGGTGGGGAATTAGATATGCAGAAAAAGTGCAATGAGGAATTGAATGTACAAAAAAATAAAGCACAGTATGAAGCACAGCAATACCGTGTTGAGCTAGAGGCTGCTATTAGATCCAAAGCAGCCACTGAACAAGAGCTAAAGAATTCCCGACAGCTAATTCAACAGACAGAGGCCAAACAACTGTCTTTGGAGGAGAGTCTTCGCATGCTAAGAAAGAACATTGAGGAGAGCACTCTGGCCCGGAGGAAACTAGAAGATCATTTAAGACGCAAGGACAATGATGTCCAAGATCTAGAGGAACATAAGCGTTCACTGGAGCGGGAGCTGAAAGCCAAGGAGGGAGCTGAAGCAAATCTTCTGAATCAGGTTAGGACCATGGAAAAAGATCTGGCTCAAAAGTCTGAATCTAGGGTAGTGCTCGGGGAATCACGGAAAGAAGTTGTACAGAAGTCCAGCATCTCCTTCTCCGCACCAGAAGCAGAAGCCTTACAATTCAAAGTGGATGAACTCATGATGGGCAAAAAGAAAGCAGAAACTGAGCTCAAGACATTGAAGTCTGAGCTGAACTCTGTGATTATGCAGAAGAATATGGCTGATGAAAAAGCACAACGCTTCAAGGAGCTCCTGGATGACGCAAATAATAGGCTGATGAAGCTTCAGGTGGAAATGGAGTCCGATAGAAACAACGTCAGACAAAAATCAGATGAACTGAGGCAGGAAGCTTCCGAACTTAGGAAATCTGTCTATATATTTCAAGAACAAGTTAAATCCCTTCAGCGGGATAAGTCATCACTAGAGCACAGGGTGTTATTTCATAAAACAGAGGTTGATGGATTAAAGGATCAACTTAAGCTCAGTCAAGGCAAGCTTCTTCAGTGGAGCAGCAATGAACAAGAGAATTGTCAGAAACTGAGAGGTCTGGAAGAAGAGCTTTCCACCAAACAAGCTGAAGGAGAACAGATGAAATTTAAGATCAGTGAACTAAATAGAATAAATCAGTTGTTGGAGGGGGATATCAGGCACCTGACGGTAAGTATTGAGTCATTCCAGCAAGAAAAAGCACATTTCGAGCAAAAGATAAAAACAGTGAAAAGTGAATCTGAGAACCTTAAGGAACAGCTGCAGAAAGCCAAAGAGGAAATTAGTGTTAAGGCAAGAACAGAAAAGGATTTGCAGCTAAAGCTGAAAAACCTTGAGCTAGAACTTCAGAAAAGTGACCTGCAAGCCACGCAGCTTGCAAAGAAAGTAGAAGAGCAAAGACAAAGTATATTGGAAAATGAGCGCTCGGTAAAGAATCTGAACTCTGAACTTGATAAAGCTACTATACAGATCGACAGCAAAGATCAGCAAATCAATATATTTAAATCACAGGCAGAGAGTACGAAATCTCAGCTGAAAATAGTTGAAGAGGAGCTTCTCAAAAAAACCCAGACATCCCATGAGCTTCAGTTAAAACTGCGAGATTACAATGAGGAGGTGAGAAAAGTGTCGGAGTTTCAGCAGAAAGTCAAAGCCCTCAATGCAACTATCACAAATTATGAAATGGAAATTAGAAATCTGAAAGCCGATCTCACGTCCATATCTGTGGAGAAGAATCAAGCCAATCAAAAGGTTCAGGAGCATAAAGCAGAGATTAACAACTTGAACGAAGCATTACAAAAGGCACAGTCTGAAGTGCAGAAGGAGTCCTCAGAGGGGAAGAAGAACGTTGCAAAGTTGAAAGAGCTTGAGAATGAACTTATCCGGTGTAGACAGACCATGAGCAGAATGAGCGGCACCTCGGAAAAGGCTACGGTCAATCTTAAAATGGACATCGCTACACTTCAGCGGGAAAAGCAAGCTGCCGACCAAAAGTTACAAGCTTTGAAAACTGAATTTGATGAACTTAATTCCACTCTCAAAAAGACTAAAGATGAGTTGCTGAGAGTGACTCAAGAAGGGATGGTCAATCAGTCAAAAATCAAAGGCATGGAGACAGAACTTCAAAAGAATCGGGTGATCATGAGAGAAATCAACTCAAATTCTGACAAACATGCAGCAAGTCTACAACAGGAATGCTCCAAACTTCTTAAAGAGAAGGGTTCTGCGGAAGAAAAACTCACAACTCTGACCGCCGAAACCTCGCAGCTGAAAATAAAGTTGGATCAAACTAAAGAAGAACTGATGCAAAAGCAGAAGGAAACGGCAGCTGCCAAATTGAGATCCCAGATGTTAGAGGAACAGTTGGAAAATTGTAAGAGAATGCTCGAGGACCTGAAAGGGAAACTTGAACTCCAGAAGAAAGGCTATGAGACACAGTTACAACTGGTGCAGAATGAGATGGAGCAAAAACTGGCTTTGCAGGAGTCTCGAATGAAATTGGAATGTGACCGAAAATCAAAGGAGCACATACATAGTGCTGAAACGATCCAACGAGACAACCAGCAACTCTTGCAGGAAATTGAGAAGCTGAAAACTTTGCATTTAAATGCCATGAAAGTCAAACAGGAAGCTCAAAAACAACTTGAGAGTGTATCCTCGCAACTGGAAGAATCTAAGAAACAAAAAGCAAATGTGGATCTGGACTTGCTTAAAGCGAAATCGAAGATTACAGAATTAGAAACCGAGAAATTCCGAGTAAAATCGAGTATCTCGCATCTGGACAATATCCGCAAAGAAAACTCCGAAGAAACAACAAGGCTGAAACAGATGTTGAGCGAGACCAAACAGAAATTACTGATGGCGGAAAATGAAGCCAAATCCTCAAAGGACAAGGTTGCTTCATACATTAAAGAAGTGCAAACTTTACAGGAGAAGAATCTAAAGCTGGAAGTGACTTACTGCTCAGAGTTGAAACGACTCAAAGAGCTGGAGGGTCCGAACCAAGTCAATCATCAATGTGCCAAGGATGGTGAGCTTGCGAAGCTAAAGAATGAGTTGCTGTTAACACAGAAAATAGTGTCTTCATATGAAGAGGCAAAACAAAATTTGGAGAAAGAACTTAAGAAAATGAAAGTGACGTCAGAGGTACATATAACTGTTCAGATATTATTTTTTCATGTATTTTTTTTGTTTTACATATATTTACCTGAAAAATCCAAAATAAATAACTATAAATGAATCTTATGCTTTCAGATAGCTACACAGAAGAAAGATAAAGTTCTGGAGGAACTAAACATTGTGAAACAAGACAAACCTCTGGATAAACATCTGGATAAACCATCTCAGGAACTGCCCAAACCAAACCAAAGTACCAACCAACCTATCAAGCAAAGTAACTTTTCTGAATATATCATTTCATCCACGGAAAGTTCACTGTCAGGCAATGGCAGTCCTGAGAAAAAACAGTCAGTATCTTTTAATATAAGTACTACCGAGTTATTCGATGAAAGTCCAGGGCGGTCGAGTTTGTTAAAGGTTCAAGGACTCAGGGGTCGGGTCAGTATTAAAAAGTTGATCAAAACCAAAATAATCACAGAGGAAATAGCACTTAAGTTAAAAACTGGGTTGATAACAATGGAAGAGGTTCAAGCCTCACTTGCCCAATTCACTGGCAAACCTGTTTCAATTGCTGGGATTTATATTGAATCTGGCAAGAAAAAGATGTCTTTTATGGATGCCGCAGATGCAGGCATTATGGCAAAGACGTATGCTATTGAGTTTTTGGAAGCACAGGCTGCTACAGGAGCCATTATCGATCCACAGACTGGTGAGTACTATAGTGTTTCAGATGCTATTGACAAGGGTGTTATTGGTGGAGAATTGAGGGACAGAATAACAGATGCTTACAAAGCAGTCAGTGGTTACCCTCATGGTGGAAAACTACTTTCTGTCTTTCAAGCTATGGAAGAACGAATTTTAGACCGGCACAAAGGGAAAGGAATACTCGAAGCACAAATTGCAACCGGAGGTCTGATTCACCCGTTGATTGGTATGCGGGTTCCACCAGATAATGCCATTGAACAGGGACTCATAAATCAAGCCACACTTCAAACTCTGTTCGATCCTATCACGAATCCAAAGAGCTTCCACAACCCAGAAACAGGCCAGAGAGCATACTATAGTGAACTCCTTAAATTGTGTGTATATGATGTCAGTGGTGGTGTTTACCTCCTACCCTTCGGAAATGAACACATTTTCAGTTTCACCCCAGCAAGCACTCACAGAGTGTCGGTTATTAACAGTTCCAGTCGTACAGAGATGTCAGCATGTGAAGCTTTCAAGGCGAGTCTCATTGATAAAAGAACCTACCTGTTCCTCTCGCAACAGGAGAGCGAATGGCAAGAGACGACGGCTGTGGACTCGAGTGGAAAACCGTTGTGTATTTTAACCGATCAAAAGAGTGGGCGCCAATTTTGCATTGAAAATGCTCTTAATCTCAATCTCCTTCAAACAAATGAACTCGAAAGGTATCGTAATGGCCACATGAGTATCTGTGAACTTGCCGACCTTCTGATTTCTAGAAAGGTGGTTTTAAAGGATAAGCACAGCCCCATTGCAGGACTGTGGGATGTAACTTTCAAAAAAAGGATCTCTATTCTCAAAGGATTACAACAAAACTTTGTGGACAGACTCACTGCCATGAAACTTCTTGAAGCTCAAGCCTGCACTGGAGGCATCTGTGACCCATCATCAGGTGACCGATTTCCCATCGCAGATGCTCTCCGCCTTGGACTCTTGGATGAAAGTTTTGCTCGCCCTCTACACCAGTATGAGCAAGCCTACTATGGCATCACCCATCTCCAAACTGGAAAGAAATTGACAGTGAGTCAGGCAATGCAAGAGAACCTGTTCCCCAAAGATATTGGACTTCGATGTCTTGAATATCAACTTACAACTGGAGGTCTGATAGACCCAGAAAGCCATAACAGGGTTTCTTTGGAGGAGGGACTCAAGAGAGGTCTGATTGACAAAGCAATAGCTGCACAGTTGAAAGATGACCACTCACTTACCAAAAGTATCACCTGCCCAAAAACAAAGCGGAAAATTTCCTTTAAAGAAGCTCTAGAGAAAGGAGTCTTTGACAGCCATACTGGACTCCTGTTGCTTGACGCAACAAAGCCTCATAGTGTTGGGGTTACGTCGTCCTTCCAATATATTTGGACCTATCGTCACTTCTAAAGCAGCATTTTCAGATATTTGAGCTAAAATGTAAGAAGCAGCATTGTGCAATTGTCGTTAACTATACATGAAAGTGATTAGCTACTGGTTTTGCGCAAATGTAAATTGGCAGCTATTACCTTCCACTTATGGTTAGCATATTAGTTTGAGCTCATCATTAAATATGACAAAGGTGTTGGAAAGTAATGTGACAGAAACATCAATGAAATGGTTTTATGAGTCACAGAATGTGTGATATATATGTATACATACTGTATGTATCTGTGTCTCAAACCTGAGAAGGTATTTTGCTGTATATTTGTTTGTTTTCCAAGTTTTTATACTATGTGACAGGCTTACAGCCCTATATTCTGACAACCCAAAACCAACTGAACTGAGTAGGGTGCCCATCTTGTATGAGTAGAGCTGTTGGACCAATGAGCTATCGGAACATATAGCCGTCCCCCTTTGACAGTACCCAACTGTAGAATAAATATCCACCTAATTAAAATGTTCAGATTTGTATTAACTTGAACTTACTTCCTAAGTGATAAGCAAAATGGCTTGGAGGTATATAAACTCGTACCCAAAAGCACCTAGTTGTCATTCTGTTGCTTTTGTAATTCATTTCCCAACATCTTTTTCCACAAACTTCAGAAATCTGTTGAAGAGGAGAGAAAAGAGCATGGTGATAAAGTTAGCAAGTTGTTAAACTGGATGTCTGACGTGAAATCGAATGTGAGAGAAGGCGGAAAGGCTGTAAGTGATGACAAAGGCGACACAGAAAGCGCTAATAAGCCTCAGGTAAATCGCTCGTCGCAAAGGGTCTTTTTTTTTTTTGTGTATTTTTTGATAAACTTCAAAGAGGTAACAAAGTGTGTTCATTTTTTGTATGTGTATTACTTGCAATAAAGAAACTTATTGTATATATTTCTTTGCATTACTTTTACATTTTTTTTTTAATTACATGCCTCTTCTATCATGGTGTGATAAAATACATGCCTGACCTTGGAGAGTTTCACAAGCACACAAATAAAGTACACACTCACAACTATTGTGGGATTTCCTATGTAAAACGATGCTGTACTCTACCCGGGGCCAGACCCTGCGTCCCTTTGTCTCTCTGTCCCTCTTTCTTTTTGTAATAATGTACCGCCAGTGTGTCACATGACATGTGATGTTGCATAAAGGGGTGCAACCACCCTGGTCCATCCCACCTGCAGAGCTTTACACACCACTTCTAGTTTATATACTGCATCCACAACATTACAAGAATTAATTCACCTGCTCCAGATTCTGTAAAGCCTTTATTTGCACGTAAATCATGATGATGCCTGAAAACATATCTCTGAGCATTAATACTTCACTACAAATAATCTTACTCACAGCCTACAGAAGAGTAGCCAATGACCCCTGTACAGCATAAATATATTTTTAATATTCCCCTAATTGAACACATTAGGTTTGAGTTGCCCCTGGCTATGCTTCATAGCCCCCTCGGGTCCTCACACCCTGCTTTCAGAACCTTAGCTATAGAGTCCGATTTTACACATAACCCAACACTGTGCACCGTTTTTAACATGCAGATATATTTTCTGTGTGAAAGAATGTATGTCATTCAGCATTAATGAAAGATTTCTCTTTATTAACATACTTATTTAAAAGTCAGAATAGAAAAACTCACTTTCTCATGCCATCGAGTTACAGAGAGCTCAGTCAGCTAGCACACAGATATTTTTTTTTAATATTATTTTTTTATATTAGTGTAGATAAGAAGCCTGGAGGGGTATTTTGTTGTGGCTCTGTCTGTCCTCCCATCCTAGAATATTCTGAAATCAACTCCTCCTTCAGTTTTTCTCCGAATCTAAATTTAATCAAACCTTACAGATGTGTTGGACATGTGCTAGGGTTTTCTTCATCATCATCATCATCTTATAATAGTGATTCCCTTGAGACCTTGAGAACCTCACCATGTCCCTATCTGAAATCCACAGATTACTAAAGATATGGATATAATGGTGATTTGGTTTTCACTGGAGTTATTGCCTTTCGTACTATGATCCAGTTTCATTGGAAAAGCTTATCTGGCTGGGGGATATTGTGTATATGTGAGGGAATACCAGAGATAGTAAACATCTCTGATGGTCAGCAACAAGGTCTGAGACTGTCAGCAATATAATCGCGGATAGTTGGTGACAGTCACCAGTTAGTAGATCATCGCGTGTAATCGTCCAACATTTGGAAACATGTTTAAAAAAACGGGATGATTGTCCACAACAGGTGGATTCCTTGCTGACAGTCATTGACAGTCACCGATATAGTCGACGATATCGCTTGCAGACCCCTCATACTTACTTTCGACCTAAAAATTCATGGCTATTATCGGGTGTTAACGCCCAACTGAGATCTGGGCTTTAAATTCATAAAAACACATAATTCATGGAAAGGAGCAAAGTGTAACAGCAGAGGTTTCTAACCCTGGTCCTGAAGGACCCTCATGGAATGAAGGGAAATGTGCAGGGCAGGGGCCATCCAGGACCAGGGCTGGGACCCTCTGGCCTACATCTTACATACAAAAACACATCAAATGTAACGCTTGCCAGCCTACCTTGAACAAATCATCTAACATGAAACATACTAATATTTTATTCCAACACCTGTATCTAGCAATATACAGCAAACTGTGTACACACAGCGATTCCATTTGTACATATGAAAACCCTGTTGTTGAGGTGCATTTATTATTTGTAATTATAATTTAGTATTAAACAATATAATGTGTGTGTGTGTGTGGGGGTGTTATGGGGTTGGATATATGGGCATAAATTGTGAAATAATATATATATTTATATATATTGTTTTCTCACTTAGATTCCTATGGAAGAAGTTTTGTCAAAGAAGGAACAAATAACAGAAGCATTAAGAAGTACACAGTCAAGACTGGCCAAGCACAGTGACAAGTATGTTCCTTCCTAATTTCTTTCATGGTGGACATAGCGAGCAGCACCGTCCAGGACGTTTCAGTGTGGAGATTGCATGTTCTAGCCGGGTTTCCTGCTACAGGCCTTCGACAGGCTCATTCTACTAATTGGCTGTTCCAAATCCAAAGTGTGAATGACTTGTGACTGGCGAGCTGTTCATGCTGTACCCTGCCTTAGCCCAGAGTCGGCTGAGATAGGCTCCAGCCTCCCTTCAACCCTAGTAGTAGGATTAAGCGGTTCAGCGAGAGAGTGAGTTCAATTATGAAAGATCTTATTTTCTCATTAGGATGTCCGAGGAGGAAAAGTGTGAAGCAAAAGAGCAGCTGAAACTCCTCCACCAAGCCTACAGTGAGCTCTCTGAGATGAGTGTGAACCAGACCCCCTCTGCTGAACAGGTGAGGAGGATAAACTCCATCCTGCAGCCATTAAATGAAATGAATGACATATGAAACACACAAATGCTGTTCTCAATGCATGGCTAACATGTTAAAGCCTCAGCACACTGAGCATGATCTTGTATGAATCCTGAATCAAATGGTAACAACTTGTCTCTGGGTAAGATGGGTTTTTGTATACAGAGTAAACTGAGTATGCTGTAAACATGGCAGAGCATGAGTGTTTTTAACGCTACTCATTTCTTAATTCACAGCAACCCTCCTACGCTCTCACTCTTCTCAGGTTTTTGCCACACTGCAGTTATACTCATTGTGTTGTCTTTAACCGTCCTTGTCATTTTTATTTATTTATTTTTTTGCGAAATGCTGAAAGTTGTGTCCACAGATGCATGAGAGCTTTTAACTCTCCTCTTCTTGCTGTGTGATTTGACTGTTGAAAATGACTTGTGTAATGGGTGAGTACATGTTTAAGATTATAAAACGATTACTGTCAGTCATCTCACGAAGCACATTTCATTCAGAGTCCTTGTATTTCAGGAGTTTGAAGTCATCGAAGGCATCCTAGATGTGGGAAAAGGAGCAGTGCTGTCAGTATGTCGGGCAGTGCAGAACGGCCTCATTGACCACTGTACTGCGCTCAGTCTCCTTGAAGCCCAGCTCATAACATCTGACCTCATTTTACCCGAATTCCACATGTGTCTGGACTTGGACGACGCCTTCAACCACAACCTTGTTGACGCAGCTGTGTATAAGCAATTGCAAGACTTGAATGAAGCCAACAAATGCATTCAAAGTCCGCGTTATGCTTCCGAACCCTTGCCGACGGTAGCTGCTTTAAAAGATGGAGCAATTTCTGAACGTCTAGCCGTAAAGATCATTGAGATCCAACTAGCCACTGGTGGACTAAGAGTGACACAAACAGGTGATCGTTTAAATCTTGAGAGGGCGTTTGAGTTTGGCCTAATTCCCCAGTCTCTCTATATTCAAATGCTAGAAAGGCAAAATAGCTGGAAGGATTTGATCGATCCGAACACAGCTGAAAAGGTTTCTCTTATTCAGCTTGTCCAGAGGAGCATTGTGCACGAGGAGACAGGGCTTCGTTTGCTGGCGGTGAAATCTGGAAGAGATGGAAGCATACCATTAAGATCAGGGCGAGAGGTCAGCGTTCAGAAAGCAATGCATGACGGTATGATAGATCAAGAGACCGTGCTTCGTCTGCTGAGCGCACAGCTCTTTGCAGGAGGAATAGTTGATCCTAGAACAAACTGTAAGCTCACAGTAGAACACGCAGAATCTGAGGGACTTATTGATCACGACACTGCCAGTGGAATTCTGAGCCTCCAAGCTCAAAGTGGTGGCATTGTAAACCCACATAACGGGGCAAGACTGACCATCGATGAAGCCGTCCAGTGTGATTTAATGAGCTGCAGAAGTGCTTTGTTAGTCCTGGAGAGACAGAAATGTTTCACGGGCCTCCTTTGGCCTCACTCTGGTGAAATCCTTACAGTCTCAATGTCCATAGAGCATGAAATCATCACTGAGAAACTGGCGCAAGAGCTTCTGTCTAACCGGCATAAAATAGCAGCATTTTACATACCAGAGAACTCTGAGGTCCTTGATATTGATGCCGCTGCACAAAAAGGCTTCATCAACGCTTGCACAGTAGATTTTTTAAAAACAATAGAAATACCAGATATGTTCCCAAACGTAGATGATCTCAACGAGAGATTTTCATCATGGCTAGTAATGCGGGAGCTTCAAACTGAAGGCTCTGAAAGATCCAGGGAAGGATTGGAAGTGAATGAAAAGAGTATAAATGCCCCATCTTCTTTAGAAGCCAAACAACTTTTTATTTCATTTTTAATGATGAACAGCTACATGGACCCCAAATCAGGACAGAGGCTTTTGATTTTTGATAGGCAGTTAAATAAAATGGCTAAAGTACTGCTTGAAATGACAGAAACTGACACCCATGAGTCATCACTAGACGAAGATGTTTCAGATGATGCACACATCACACACACTGGTGAACTGGCAGTGTTGTATATTGATGAGCCTTTACCAAAAACAGCAGAAGAGGGTTTTTATACTGAGGCGGATCACTGTATAAAAACTGAATCGGACAGTCTTACATCAGGGTCGAGTGCAAGATTTAATATGGCACTGGAAAAAGCTCCAGCATCTGGTATGAAAACAAACGAAAGTGAACCTGACGACACATTAATAGACACAAAATGTGACACAAAAGAGATCCTGGGTTCGTTAGCTCACCCTTCTGGAGGAAAACACATTTCCGAAAAGTTCATCGCTGGTATTGGGAATCAAACAAATTTGCTTTCTGGATTAGACAAGAATCCGCCTTTGACTCACTTAGAAGATTCAGTTCAAGCAAAAGATAACGACCACACCCAGTGCTCAGTAGTGTGCATCAAAAAATCCAAAACTATTGATTTGCTCAGTCAAGGTGTGTGTGATAAGCTCGAAAGAGAGCATCTGTTGCACCTTCTGAGCGACCAATTAAATGAGGGTGGCATAATAGATGTCACCTCTGGGAAGCGTTACAACCTGGATGATGCTTTTGATAAGGGCCAGATCGACGAAGAGACCGTGTTAGATGTCCTTGCACTGCAGCTTGACAGGCAGAATTTCATAAGAAACAGAACAGTGTCCATGTCCGTCCTGAAGCAGGCTGTGTCACAAAGCTTCATATCGTCTCGCTTAGCTTTACGAATCATGCAGCAACAAAATCTACTTGATGCTTTGTGTGACTCATCAGGAAAAAGCATCAGTGCCAGAGAGGCATTCGAGACGGGTTTGATTATTAATCATATTGATAGCTTTAATGTCCAAAAGGCCACCAGTGATCCTAATGTATCCCTGCTGAAGAAAGTGGATAACATGAACATCAGTGAAAAATGTTCACGTACTGAAAATGTCCTGAGTAGGTCAGAAATAGATGGTTGTCTATCAACAAAAGCAAAACAAATGACCAGTGGTTTTGACTTAGTGTTCCAGTTGGAGACACCTAGGAATCAGGGGTTCACTGGTATGGAGAAAGACAGTGTTGAGATCCCTGCTGTGGATGTCCGTGACAGAGGTCCTAATACTGAAAAAACAGCAAATCTAACAAAAGAATTCACCAATTCAAATCCAATAAGCAGTACTTTCGGCCCCTCATTTACACTCAGTATGGTCCGTGATGATGATGATGATGATGATGATGATGACATCACTGCAAGGAATAAAAATGCAATGAAAACACCAGATGAAGTCAATAATATATTGGCAACTTCAACAGAATTGACTAATATATTCGAGTCATTGTTGACCGGGAAAATATCTAATGATGAGCAGATTGTTGCTAAGGAATTTGGTGATAAACATCCAAGTAAGGAGTATGGATTAACAAGAACAACTGAAAGTAATTCTCAATTAACAAGTAGTAGCTTAGCATCTAGACTAAATACCGTTACTTGTGACGGGAACAGTGATGAGGAGTTCGATAAAAATTGTCTGAGCATTGAAAATGAGGTGGCGCGAAAAGAAAAAGGCTCTAATCTAATAGTAAGACAAACAGCAGATAGTGTGAACATGGTATGTACCATGAAGACAGTATGTGAAAAGGACATCACTGATGGAGATTTTAGTAATAAAGATCTAAATACTAAAGCTGAAATGAAAACACTGAATGAAGACATCTGTCTGACTGTAAGCTCGGCACAAGCTGACAGTAGTTTGGACACATGTAGCTGTAAGGCAGGTAGTAATGATGAGCTCTTTCATGAGGAACTTGAAGAAAAATGTCCCAGTACAGAAAATTCAGGACAAAGACCAAAAGATTTATTAACAAATTTGAAACAAATTACCAGTAGTTTAGACTTGAAGACAGATCTGTTAAAGACAGATAGTGATGCATTGGAGAAGAAGAGTTTTGAGATCTCTTCAGTGGACTTTAGTGAAAAATGCCCAAGTATTGACAATTTAGTGAATAAGATTGAATTAGACTCTCATCTCTCAGCAAATTCTAAACAAATGACTGACTTAAATACAGTCAGTTATGAGATCACTATGGAAAAATCTCCAAGTACTGAACCTGCAATAAAAAAGCACGATAGGATCACTAATACTTCAACACAACTGTCCAGTACTTTGGAATCACCATTCACCTTAGCAACAGTTAGTGACAAAATTACTGGGGGAAAAGGTCTTGGTACTGAAAAAGTGGAAACATCAGATGAAATCACCCATCCCTTAATAAACACAACAAGAATGTCCAGTAGTTTGGAGTCTTCATTTTTGCCAACAGCAGGAAATGATGTAACTACTGAGGATTTTGGTGAACGATGTACAAGTACTGAAAGAAATGTACAAGAAACAAAAAGAGCTGAGCAAAACAAACCTCTGCCAACAAACTTGCCACAAATTACTAGTAGTCTGGACTCAACATTATTGTTAACCCCATTTAGTGCTGAAAAATGTCCAAGTACTGAAAGTAGTCTGAACTCCTTATTTAACTTCAAGCTCAGAAATAAGAAGCTTTGTGAAAGTGCTGAAAATACAATGGAAAATAAAAATCAGGTCTTACCAACTTCAACACAAATAACCAGTAGTTTGGACTCATCTTTCATTTTAAAGTCAGATACAGATGAAGAGCTCACTGTTAAGAAACTGGTCAGAAAATGTAATGAAAATGAGTTAAAAACCTCAGAAGAAGCCACCAACACAACCCAGGATACATGTAATTTGGACTCGTCATTCACCATAAAGACTTCTGAGACCCTGAATGAAAAATGTCAAAGTACTGCAAATGCAGTAAAGCGAACAGAGGTAGTCACTACTCCATCAATGGATAGTAGTTTAGACTCCTCATTCACATTAAAGACAGTTCGTGAAGAAATTACTAATGGCAAGCTTAATGACAAAAGTCCAATTACTAAAAATGTAATGGAAAGAACAGAGCTTGAAGAAGAAGATGCTTCTCCAATAGTGAGATGTAGTTTGGAATCTTCATTAACCTTAAATAAAGTTACTCAGGAGATCACAAAAGACAAATTGGGTGTAAAAATTGCTGAAAATTCACTGAAAACAACGGAAGGGACACCTCTATTAACAAACTTAACTCAGGCAACCAGTAATTTAGATTCACGATTCACCCTAATGACAGATGATGAAATCCATACCGAGGACCCAAATACAAAATGTCCAAGTACTGAAAATGTGTCGAACAGAACAGATGAAGCCACTGGTTTATCACTAAACACAACAGAGTCACCATATAGTTTGGACTCCTTAATAATACTAAAAGCAGATCGTACTGAAATCTCTGAAAAGTTTGAATGTAATGAAAATGCATTGAACAGAACAGGGAAAGCCACCGGATTATCAGTAAACACCCCAGAGTCGCCATATACTTTGGACTCCTTAATAATCCCAAAAGCAAATTGTACTGAAATCTCTGTTGAAAAGTGTCCAAGGACTGAAAATGCATTGAACAGAACGGATGAAGCTCACAGTTTACCAGTAAACACCCCAGAGTCACCATATAGCTTGGACTCCTCAATAATCCTAAAAGCAGACAGTACTGAAATCTCGGAAAAGTGTTCAAGTGCTGAAAATGCATTAAAAAGCACACAGGTTGACCCCAATTTACCAATAAACACAACAGAGTCGCCGTATAGTTTGGACTCTTCATTAGGCCTAAAGGAAGACAGTACTGAAATCTCTGTTGAAAAGTGTCCAAGTACTGAAAATGTATTGAGCAGAACAGATGAAGCCCCCAATTTACCAATAAACGCAACAGAGTCACCATATAGTTTCAACTCCTCAATGATCCTAAAAGCAGACCGTACTGAAATCTCTGCTGAAAAGTGTTCATGTACTGACAATGGATTGAACAGAGCACAGGAACAAACCGCTTTGTCAGGTGACACAACAGTTGGGTCAATATCTCGTACAGACTCTTCATTAGCCCAAAAAGCAGACAGTGCTGGAATCTCTGTTGAAAAGAGTGCAGGTACTGAATATGTATTGAACAGAACAGATGAAGCCTCCGGTTTACCAATAAACACAACAGCGTCGCCATATAGTTTGGACTCCTTATTAGCCCCAAAAGCAGACAGTACTGAAATCTCTGTTGAAAAGTGTCCAAGTACTGAAAATGCATTGAAAAGCACGCAGGAAGATCCCAATTTTCCAATAAACACAATAATGTGTCATTTGAACTCGTCATTAACCCTAAGAGCAGACAGTACTGAAATCTCTGTTGAAAACTGTCCAAGTACTGAAAATGCAGGAACAGATCGAGCAGTTCCTAGTTCGCCAATTTCAAGACAAATGATTAGTAGTTTGGACTCCCCATTCACCTTAAATTTGGAGGAACCCACTAGTGACGTGTTGGGTGAAAATTGTTCAGGAGAAAATGCAGTGAATGTGTCGGACAAATATATTTTAACAGCAGATTTAATACAGGTGACCAGCAGTTTGGATATTATTAAAGATAGTGAAGAGATTCCTGCTGAGGACTTAAGCAAGACATGTCCAAGTACTGAAAATGCAATGAACAGAACCGAAGAAGCCAGTCCTCGATTAACAACTTTGGCACAAACGTTTAATAGATTGGACTCCTCATTCACTTTAAAGATGGATAATGAGGAGATCACTGATGATGCACTTGGCAAAAGTACTGAATATAAAGTCAGGACATCAGATGAAGCTTCTCTATCAACAGACTTCACACAAATGCCCAGCAGTTTGGATTCGTCATTCACCTTCATGACAGATATTGATGAGATCCCTGCTGAGAGTTTTAGTCAAAAATGTCCACAAATAGCCAGTAGTTCGGAGTCGTCCACTTCAAAGCTATGTAGTGATGAGATCACTGATAAGAAGTTTACTGAGAAATGTCTGAATACTGAAAATGTAGTAACAGACGTTCCTCAGATGGCCAATAGTTCAGACTCATTCATCTTGAAGACGGTCAGAGAGGAGATCGGTGATAAATTGTTGTTTGATAATTGTCCAAGTACTGATACTGAAATAAAAAGAACAAAGGAAACCACTGGTCTATCAGAAAGTAATGAAAATGCAATGAACATGACAGTGGAAGCCATTCCTCTATTTAACAACCCAACCCCAATGACTGGTAGTTTGGATTCAAGTTCAGTTTGTGAAGCATTCGCTAATGAGGAGTGTACTGATAATTTAGTGAAAAGAAAAGACGCCACCACTTATGTAACAGACACAACACAAACCCCTAATCTGAACCCCATATCGCACTTAAACACAGTTGGTGGTACTCCTTCAGCTACTGGTTTTCCAGAAAAACAAGATGTGGATCAGGGAAGTATCCATACCCAAAGTTTAGAGCATCCTGACACTTCAGATTGTCTGGATACCAAATTCAGTGGAGATGAAAATCCTAAAGATTTGGGGAGTGTAGATCACAATGAAGAAAGTTCTTTTAATAATGCTTTTAATGCATTATGTCAAGCTCCTGTAGTTAGTGTCCAGGGTGCTCAGGATGTAGCTTTTAAAGAGGCAACAGTAAACCAGAGCGGAAGTTCTGTTCAGAGCAACACTAGCATATCCTGCAAAAGGAAACCAGAGAGCTTACCGAGTGTACACAAGCTGCACAGTGATCTCAATGAGCCACAGCAAACCGCAAGTTCATCCAGCACCGAGTGCGAAGATATCAAAACACGAGTAGATAATGAACCATCTTTATCCTCTTCAACATCACTTCAGTTATCTGATGTGTCAGCTGCAGCGCAAACAAGTATGAGCCCAGAATCAAGGGAAAATGTGCAAAGTGTTTTGTGTCCTTTAATATATTTAGTTGAAACAAATATAAACCAGGACGATCTGAATCAGGGTACGATCAGTGAGACTAGTGATCATACAACATTCAATGCAGTTGCGAGCCAATCCAGTCATATTAGTGGTAACAATAAGACAATGGACATGTCACAGCACTGCTATGGAGATACACCCAAAACAAGTCTCACCTTGAAGCCCCTGCCAGACATTAGCCTGAGTGATGATTCAAACAATAAGCAATGCTTAGCCAAACAAGGTGGAGTTCCTGAAGCAGCAGTCGGCTCCATCTTGCCTAACTCGAGCTGTGTTCTGTCTGAGAAAAACGGATATGATAAAGTAACCTCAGAGCCCAAAACCTCCATCGCTACATGTCACGCTATAGGAGAACAGGCTTTGAACTCTTCTACACTGAAGTCCACTATTCCACTAAATACACCAGACAAAGATTTGCTTAATGTTCCTACACCCCAAGACTCCAACAATATTGGAGATAAGTCTTCAATTACAGAGATTGTATTCACTGCAGTGAAAGGAGCTGTGAATGAGACCCAGAGCAAGGAAAGGCAAGTCCTCGACAACAATGAGAGTATGTCACCCCCTGCTGCAACTCAAAGAGACTCCAATCTCTCTCAGGTGTTTGATGAGAGCAGTGATCCAGGTATGCTCATGGAAAATAGAGTTCTTCCAGGGTGTGTAAATGAAGTGAAGTGTCCGTCTGTTGTGACTGGTCATGGTCAGGACCCAGGTAGTCCGGTGTTAATGTGGTCAGAGGCTCCAGAGGTGATTCGGGGGATGTCTGCTGACAAAGAACCGGAAATGCTAAAAGAACTGTTTGGTCTGCTCGGAACCATTGCTCAGGGAGATGAAGGCTTGTTTCTGGAAGGTATTGAAAGTCAGCCCAAAGCTTCTGCCAATGATGGTTTTGATGAGGACATATTGTCCAGTCAACAGTGGGAATCTAAGGCAAATGTTTCGACGATTGAGGAAGTTGAGGAGACCAGAGTTGGACCCAGAGTGAGCATTTAACTTGAGATACACATATGTGGATAATGCTAAAAGTGGTTATCAAATAATTATTATTTTGGAATGTGATGCAGGAATGTTCCACCCAGCATTATTTGGAATTGGTTGGTAAACTCCAGGATCACTATGACACACTAGAAGACATCAGGAATGATTTTTTGTCTCAAGGTTGTTTAGCAATTCACATTGAAGAGTTACAAGACCAACTGGAAGCAGCTCAGGTTCGTCCATGGTTGCAATCATGATACATGTTCATCCATCTCCGTTTATTATCTTGTTTTGTTTGTATAATGTCTAATCCCAAACTCTTTTGGTTTTAGTCGTTGGAAGTACAGCTGACGTCATTTCCTGACATTTTAACCTCAGATCTTAAGGAAGCCGAGCGGCTTATAAACTCTGCCGATGAACTCATCCCCACACAAGTCCAGCACGATTTAGCTACAGTTTTTGTAGATTTGCAAGCTGCTTTCACAGATGTTTGCCATTTATCATCTGAAAGATGTAATGCAATTCTCCAGGCCATCAAAACAGCCAAGGTCAGTATCTAAGATACAGACCATATCCCTTTATTAATTTTGTATTAGAATGGATAGTTTTGTAGTGTTGACAGATGATTTATGTCAAGAGTACAATGGAATGTTTCAGGCAAATCTGGAGTCTTCATATCAAGATTTACTCAACTCCCTTGAAAGTCTATCGTCTTGTATAGAAGATAATTGGAAGATGGTATGTAAGCTTGACATCATGAACACCGATGACTTGGAGACAGTTAAATATAGGATTCAACAAAATAAGGTACAGTTCATAAAGACAGTCCAGGCTAACATTAACCATGCAGGAACATCTTTCAGCTCATTTTAATGACTGGAAAGAGATTAATACCTTGCAAAGCATGCTGGAATTTCACCCATAATTATTTACAACATGTGTGTATATCTGTACACACACACACACACACACACACACACACACACACACACACACACACACACACAGATATTGGGTGGCACGGTGGCATAGTGGTTAGCACATCAGCCTCACAGCAAGAAGGTCCTGGGTTCGATTCCCAGCTCGGGCTTTGGAGTTTGCATGTTCTCCCTGTGCTTGCTTGGGTTTCCTCCGGGTACTCCGGTTTCCTCCCACAGTCCAAAAACAT
>JAOUQZ010000039.1:5937525-5950508 GCA_028564935.1 Neosilurus hyrtlii
TACATATCAACATGCACTCTTCTCTAATAGACGCACAGCAACATCAATCACACAAAACAGTGTGTTAAAGGAGTAGACATCACTGATTATAAAATCGTTTATCTGTGTTAATGATCTGTGCTCACTCTGTGGGCCTACAATTAAAGCTGGGGTTGGTAAATTTGTGTCTGTACACACAAAACTAATACTGGTTAAAATGGTCTTTATACTGTGACAGCAATCAATGATTTGAAATCTGAAAACAAAAAATCCTGTCATTGTAGCCACTATAGTCCTGTAAAAATGCTGACCAATCACTGCCTTGTGGTCCGCTGGGAGATCCAATCAAATGCCCCTGTGTCTTCCTGCTAATGCATCAGCCTCCCGTATATGAACCTGCATGTGTGTGTGTGTGTGTGTGTGTGTGTGTGTGTGTGTGTGGCTTTAGAAGGGCCTCTGTGAGCAAGGTAGGGTTTAGCCTGAGCCCTGAGGAGATGCTACTTTCAAATTTTGCTAGCTTTCTAGATCACCAACCCTTGTTTTAATATGAGTGATAAGTGATGGTAAAGAATTCACCATATTTACTTTTTAAAATTGATCATTTTTTATGGTTCTGTTTGTTCAACTGATTACTCACCCATGTCCCGTTAATTCTTTTAAAGAACTTTCTACATCTATTTCACATTATATTTTATCAGTACACTGATAATGACTAGCGATGTCATTTATTTTTTTGTTTGTCTCAGGTTCTTCAAGGACAGACCACTGGCCATCAGGTGGCTCTGGAGACACTTCGCAAAGCAGCAGAAGCTCTCATTACATCAGAGGGAGATCTGATAGACAACAAGGATGAGATTCAGGAAGCAGTTGGTATGTTATACTTTCTGAATCTATCTATCTGATAAAAATTTGCATACACTGCACTGCAAAGGCGCAATCTGATTGGTCAGGGATCTAGGGATTAAAATGTTACGCTGTGTGGATAATGCTTGAATATTTGCCACGGTCACTTTGACATACAGCATCATCATTGTTGAGCTTTAAAAATAAAAGTTAACCATAAAAATCCAATTTTAGTTTGCTTTTCTTGTAGTTCCATGTAGTATACATTAAAGCTCGAATGAATAGTCTTCAGCTACATAGCGCTTAGCTCACAGATTTCACCTGACCTGTCTCTGTAATGGTTAAAATATATTAAATAAATAAATGAGAGAAATCTAGATTTAGTCTCAGTTTCATATTTCCATTTCGCATATGCCAGGTGACACGGTGGTGTAGTGGTCATAACGTCCACATCACAGCAAAAGGTCCTGGGTTTGAGTACCGACCTTGGGCCTTGCTGTGTGGAGTTTGCCCGTTTTCATCAGGCTTGCGTGGGTTTCCTCTGGGTACTCTGGTTTCTTTCCACAGTCCAAAGTCATGCACATTAGGCTAATTGGCTGTTCCAAATTGCCCCTAGGTGTGAGTGTGAATGGTTGTGTGTATGTTTTTTCCCCTCCTTCACTCACTGTTGGCTTCCCCACGACTATATTAGGACTATGCGGTTTGGCAATAGATTTAGTGAGTGAGTGGTGTACAGTACATTAAAAACTATTATTCATAACATAACTCTGATCATCAAAAGTTTAATTTAAATGACATCTGGGGAGCTTTTTACTGGGCTCAGAATATTATGTTGTTATAGTAAACTGCAGTTTTTATGATTAAACCGGTTGGTGATATCGATACTTAACTCTTAAGACCTTCCTCTAAACTGTTTTCAGATGACGTTGTGGAACGGTACGAGAACTTGTCAAAGTCAGTGAGTGACCGGAACGAGAAGCTGCAGGTGACATTAACACGCTCACTTAGTGTGCAGGATGGTCTGGATGAGATGATGAACTGGATGAAGAAGGTGGAGGAAAATGTTGGGGAGGAAGCACATGTGCTGCTAGACTCCGCTGCTATTGCAGATGCACTCAGCAAGGAGGCGGTATGTCACTTCCTTTTGAGTGTTCGTTCTTGTGACATATTATAGCACTTGACATGAATTAAGGGTTCTATTACCAAAGGTGTCTGATCTCCTTACTGTATTTTTTACATCACTCCAGCTTTGTCAAATGTTGACTAGCGTACTAGCAACCCTAAAGCTAATAGCACTTAGCATTCACTGTTTTTTGAACCCTTGTATTCTGTTGTGTTTTTTTTAAACCACAGGCTCTGGAGCAGGACATGTCCAGCAGACAGAGCAGTATCTGCACCATGAAGGGCAAAGTAAAGAAATTTGTAGAGACGGCAGAGCCAGCGGCAGCAGCTGCTCTTCAGTCAAAGATGGATGGACTGACACAGCGCTTTGACGATGCCTGTACGAAGCACAAGCAGAAGATTTCGCACCTGGAGCAGCTCAAGGACAAGGTGGAACAGTTTGAGAAGACATCCGAGAAGGTCCAGGAGTTTGTGCTGAAACATTCACACGCTCTCTATGAGACCGACGGACCTGGGAAAAACGTCAATGAGCTCTCGCAGCTGGTGCAGGTAATCCCCAAGGAATATTTCTTGCTAATGAAACCTCACAATAGCTGGGTGTAGTTTAACAGACTGTGAAATTAAATGTTCCAAATTTGTATTCCTAGGATATAAATGCAGAGATGGCCGAACATGTAAAGGACATGGAAACACTTCATTTACTGTCGACAGAGCTTTCTAATGCTGGTCCAGAGGGAAGCACAGCGCTAATTCAGGGCAAGATGGCAAACCTGTTGAACACATTTAATACCTTTAAGGACACTGTTAAAGAAAAGTGAGTGTTGTTTTGTGTTAGTGATGTTTTTTTTTTAGCCATTTCTAATTATTTATCTTTGGATACAATATAAATCACATGACATGACTGGGCAGCATGGTAGTATAGGGGTTAGCACATCCACCTTGCAGCAAGAAGGTCCTAGATTTGAGTCCTGGGGTTTCTGTGTGAAGTTTGCATGTCCTCCCTGTGTTTGCCTGGGTTTCTTCCTGGCACTCCAGTTTCGTCCCTCAGGCAAAGACATGCACATTAGGCAAATTGGCTGTGTGAATGTGCGTGTTGGCCCAATAGACTGGCGAGCTGTTCAGGGTATAGCCCCCCTTCGCCCAGAGTCGGCTGAGATTGGCTCCAGCCTCCATAGTAGGATTAAGCTGTTCAGTAAATCAATGAATGATTAAGTGAATACCATTAATCTGAACTCTGTTGGAGTGTTTTGTGAGATTAACTCCAATTTTCATGTCCTAAAATATAATTAATGCCACCTGCATGGTTGGTGTCATTAGTGAGTGTAGTGCTGCATCATGAGATTGTAACAGTATGTGTGCCTGGGTGTTGTGTGTTACAGAGAGGAGGAGGTATCGTCCTGCCAGGACCAGCTGGGCGAGTTCAAAGCAGCCGCAGGGTTGCTGATGAAGTGGCTGGAGGAGACAAAAGAGCAAGTGCCTGCGGTTCAGCCCAACTCTAGTGAACAGGGCCTGGGAAATGATGTGAAGAAAGTCAATGTGAGTGCACCCTCTTCACTGTTTCCCACCACAGGTGATATTGTGAAGATAACCTCAATTATATTTGCTCCTATAATAAAAAATAATTTATTTCTATTTAGAGAAAACAGTGTAGTAGAGGTGCGAATTGAAACTGGATCCGATGGGACCCTGCAAAAGACGTGGGAGCGCCCGGCTGATTTTTAGTTAGTTGCAAGGACTGGAGCAGGCAGGCAGATGTGAAGCTCAGGGGGGAAACGAAAGGCCATGTTAATTAACGTGATATTACTGGGTATGGCATGATGTGACATGTTTTTCACTTCTTGTAAAATCTGGGCTTTGATTTGCTTTGTGTTGGTCAGGGTTGTGGAGGTTTACTTTAACACACATATACAGACATGCCTTGTTTCCAGTTTGGCCATGTTTTGTATGAGACTTGAGATAAGTGATGAAAGAGAGACAGAAAATGGGGGCTGCAGTGTAGTAGCAGCATAATGTAATGAGAGAGAAAACCGGATGAATCTTGTGAAACATATTCTCTTTTCCTTTTGTGTTCCTTCCTAACGCTCACATGTTAATTTTCCTGTGTGCTGTATCAGGATATCCCGATTTTTCCATCACTCTCATTTTCCATGCACTTTGCAAATGTAGAACAAAGCACATGACCTTGACTAACTATTATCTACAACATTAACTATGTCCCAGAAGGCAGTAATATTGTTGCTGAACCTGTTACATGGACTCAGTAGTGGAGCTTTGAGCGGAACCTCATAGACATTGACTTGGATGTTTGCTCCGTGTCCATGTCACCACAGAAAACCCAATAAGACTGCCGTGCCACCAGTAAATAAAACTGATTTATTTTTATTTTGAAACCATAACCTTAACAAAAAGAGGCTTATAGACCACTGCTCAGACTCGCACAGAATAAAAGATGCACAATCTAACTTGGGTAGGCAGACACACTTTGCTGACCAAAACAGCACCAAAAATTAAACGGATAATTAACCAAACTAGACAGTGATAAAAAATGAACCTGGAAATCAGCTAGTGAATGGAGGTCAGAAGAAAACTTAGTGGTAACCTTTCCTGCTTTCGCTCCAGACTTATTTATTTATTTTCTCCGTGGCAGAAGTTGCATTGCTACTTTAATAACCCCAGCCTTGGAGACCTATCAGTAGAAATATCTACTGGGAACTCTGTCTTTAAGCAATGCCTAAATCTATATATTTATGTTAATAAAACAGTCTGTGACTGTACCAGGTTGTGCATCCTACTCTTTATTGAACTGCTCATAAAAAATTTTTTAATTTTGCCTGGCAACACATTTTCAAGAAACAGACTTGTTTCGAGCTGATATGAAAGTATGGTTGTCAGTGATACCTGTGTGACATTATTAATGAGGAGCCAGACACAACTCTCCTCCTCCTTAGCAGGTACTAAAACCATTAGTTTAACTCACTGATAAATTACCAGCATTATATTATTAGTGTATTTAAACAGCTGCATGATAACCAAGATTTTATAATGTAATAATTGTTTTCTCAAACTTTAACGTTATATGTCATAGTAAAGTAAGTTATGCGTTTAGCATTAACACATGCATTATGTACAATTAGGTACACTGGACTGGTGGATTTCTTAGGATACTGATATGTTAGGATTTGCATATTGATACAAATATTGTTACTAGTATGTCATTGTTTTGAAATTGAAATTTTAATAAAATTTACACAAAATAAAAATACACCATATTAAACTGTTTAGTATATGTTTGTTTGGTCAGGTATCCCATTATTAAAAAAACATTATTTTGAGAGGATAAAATGGAAAAATAAAACATAAAAAAATCGTAGTGTAGTTTTTTCTTGCTTTTACGCATAGCTTATACAAAAACATTGTTATAGAGTGCAGTTTACTTGTTTCTGTGCAATATGTACACAGTATGTTTCACAGAGTCTTTCTTAGAGCACGGGAAGCTCACCTGACCTGCCTCTGTAATAGTTAAAATATTATTTTATAAAAAATAAAACAAACTCTGATAATCTCATTTTAGTTTGCTTTTTTTATGTTTGCATGTAGTATATAGGCCTATTAAAATGTTTAGAGAAATTTTAAAGCTTTTTAAAGATGCCGTAAAATTGTTCTTATGTATCTGCACACAGAGCTTGGAACTCACGCGTTTGTCTTAATTAAAAAAATAGGCCATAAATATCCTTTTAGGTGTCTTTTTTTTGCTTATGCTCCTGTTTATTATATACTGAACTATTATAAAATTATTCACTATATGCTCAGTGGATATTGCTGAATTGAATAACACCCTCAACGTTCTGTCTCCAGGATTATACAGCAACATCCACCTCATCTTCTTAACAATAGTTAAATATCCATGACTATGTACACAAGATCAAACATCTCAACAGTGTTAGGAGGGAAAAGAAATCAGCTTTTTTTTGGTTAAGTTGTCAAATTATACCTCCTTAAAAACTCCCTTAGTAATTGTGGGAAAGTTAACAGATGCATATTTAGAATTTTTTCTTTACACTTCTTTACAAGCCAGATTTCCCTCTACAGGCTATGCTAGAAGAATGGACTGCTAAAGCTCCCGATGTCCACGATATAAATAGCAAAGGGTCTGCATTGTGTACCTTAATCAGTGTTTTGACATCACCAGCCAAAGCCAGAATGCATCATAAATCAGGTATTCCCAGAGATTATTTTTAGGAATTAATGAGCTAACTGATTGTGCCTGTCTTTGTCCAAGGCAACATTTCCAGTATGATCTTAACCAGATAAAATCTGATGCATTTTCTTTTACTCCTCAAGGTCCAGCAGTCAGTAATGGCTCCGGTCCAGGAGCTCCATATCTGACAAACAAAGGTAAAAATGTACAGTTTTTTTTATTTCATCACATCCCCAGCCAGCTTACTGTTGCTCTGTTCCATCCTTCTGTCATTTCGTTCATTTGGAACATATCCCCTGATGTACAACAACTACGAATACCAAACTTGGTGCGTGAATATATCCAGGGATGGCGGAGTGCCACGTACCTGTTTCACGTCTATGTGATCTTGACCTTTGACCGCCAACATAGAAAATGCTTGTCTGGAGCAAATCTCTTGATATACAGCACCTTTGAATTTCCAAACTTGGTGTGTAAAAACATCTGGGGATGATGGCATGTCGTGTACCTGTTTTACGTCCCTGAGACCTTGACCCTGATCTTGCCCTTTCGCCTCCAACATAGAAATGCTTGTCTGGAGCAAATCTCCTGATGTACAATACTTATGGATACCAAACTTTGAAATTATAAGTGAAGTATGTTGTTATAAGTGAAGTATGCAATTATGATGTGCATTCAGAGGGATTTGGATCGAGTTAAACTCAATTGTTTCTGATCAATACATTTTAAAAGTATTATATGATTTTATTTTAATTTAGTTAAATAGGATTACATAATGATTTGATAAATTTTTAGATGGTAATAGCCCTCATATTTCTTCAGCTCCTGGTGGGTACCATAGACTATGTCACATGACACATTCTAGTTGTCCCGTACCTCTTACCTGAAAAACTCCATATAATGTAATTTCTGTTGTGATAATCTGATCAAGGTGCTGGTTACACAGTTTGTGTATAATCGTAACAAAATGTACATTATCTGACATTTTGTTCAATCTACACTGTACAGTTTTTCTTCTATGATGTTTACAGAGCTGATGCTGGTACAGCAGAATATGTCCTGCATCAATGAGGATTATAGCAGCCTTGGGAACCTGCTGAAGGCCCGGTCCACTGAGTTAAGTGCTCTATTGCAAAAGGTCCACGGGGTCCAACATGAAGCTCAGTCGACGCTGCAGTGGCTTGAAAACATGAAGACAGCGGTGTCATGGAAGTCTGAGCCAGCAGGCAAAGACTCAATGAAAATGCAAATGGAACGGCAGAAAGTGAGTGCACCCATGTTCATGTTCAAGCTGTTTGCTTGAATACACATTCATATTATTTTTGTTATGACGGTGAAATCATAATTTCTTTCTCTTGTGACAAAGGCTTATGAGGAAAACCTGCACCAGAAACAACGGCAGTACCAAGAACTAAGAGAGAGGCTACTTCACCTGATAGAGGAAAGCCCTGATTCACCTGAAGCAGAAAAATGGAAGAACATGCTTAAACAGATGGGTATGCATATCTCAACACATTAATGCAAAACTATCTCATGATTCTCAGACCCCAGGTGCAAAACCGTTCATCTAAAAGCAGTTCTCTATTTATGAAATCCCATGACCTTCGACGTATTCCTCCTTTGTAAGGGATTTTAAGTGATGTTGCTTGTGCTATGTCCCATGTTTCAGATGCAGGATGGGAAGAGGTCAAGGGCTCGGTAGAGAACCAGAAGCAGCATTTGGAGGAGTCGTCCCGCATGCTAGAGCTCTTCCAGACAAACCAACCACAGCTTTCACAGTGGCTTCAAGAGAAAGATCTGATGATGAGTGTTCTCGGCCCTCTATCCATGGATCCCAATATGCTCAACACGCAAAAGCAGCAAGTCCAGGTAGAGGAACTAGAGCAGAAAATTATTGGTATAGATATATTCAGGATAATAGGCACCTTACCATTGTTTACACATTTTGCTTAGGAGCTCTATGTTTTAACATGAGTGAACAATTTAGCACTCAAAAATTCACCAAGAGAGTCTTACTTTTCTCAGCAAAAAAAGAAAACGATCCGTTTTTATGAATCTTGGATGATTAACAGTTGTTTAGGGGTTTTGTACTGCAAAAAGGATTCGTTGAAATACAAGAAATGAGTAGTGAATTTGACAAGAAAATGACTTTTTTTGTCGGTGAAATTTCCTTGCAGCATGGACAGATCATTTGACTTGACAAGAAATTTTGGAATGACTTGGTTCCTGTTTAGAAATAGGTTTAAAAGTAAATTAAAAGAAACATAATAAAAGCTTGCATGAGTACTTTATGTCTGTGTTTGTTAAATCACACTGTTTCATAAATATTTTTTTGTGTAAAGATTAGAAATAGCAGCAACTCCGTACATGTGGGCACCATCATAATGCGAAAAGTAGCAAAAAGTCACATGATCATCAGGTGTCTTTGCCGGTAGTGTGGAACTAATTTGTGTATGAATACATAGCGTGTATTCTTTCTTTAATATGTACGAGCACACACTTGTTTTAATATATGTAAATGGAATTGTGTGTTAATTGTAGAAGTGCCTCTTTTTGTTTTATTTAGAATTTCACTATTCGTTTGATTAATATCTATATACTCTTATTTTTGCCATTAACTTGACTTATATGATCTGGAGAATTCAAGTCCTATTCCTGCGATTTCGTGCACTTGCAAGAATGAAATGGCAGTGATTTTAAACTGGCTAATGCATTAGTTTTCTTATATTTATTGAAAATTCCTGGAAGCACCACCCACTTCTAACTTTTAAAAAAAAAAAGTGATCTGCTTTTCAACTGGTGCCTTTGTCTCAGCTTAATTTTTTTACCTGCTGAAGCATTTGGTCACCTTTCGTTCTAGCAATGAATATGGAGAATGTTTGTGGAAAATAAATAAATAAATAAATAACCAACCAGCCAACTAAATAAATAAATAGATAGATAGATAGATGGAAATAGACCTACAGTGAAGCAAAAAAATATTACAAGTAATTTTATGCTATTGCATTCCCTATCCCATTTTTACCTTGTAAATCCTCTGAGAAACCTATTCCTAGGAACAAAACCCAATCTTCTAGTGACATTCACACCTAGGACCAATTTAGAGTAGCCAATTAGCCTAATGTGCATGTCTTTGGGAGGAACTTTGGGAGGAAACCGTGGTCAAGCATAGGGAGAACATGCAAACTCTGCACATAAATGTCTTCAACGTTTTTCACTTTTAGTTAAACTGTACTCACGAGAAGTGTTTATATGTTTATAGAATTTTTATGTGTGCATGTAAGCAGCTTTGGTGTCTATATCTTAATTAAAACATATGAAGTCAGCTTTTCCCCATGCCACCTGTGTTTGCTATAAATCTCTGTACATATGGGCACTCCAGCTGTTACTATGTCATGGACAAAATGCCCGCTGTAAAATATAAATCAGGCAATATTTCATATTTGAAAATTGCCGTTGTATTTAGAAACTGCGCCTGAAAATAATGAACCAAATTTCTAATTGATTCCTAGATCCTTCTGAAGGAGTTTGAAGGCCGAAAACCTCAGTATGAGCAGCTGAATGAAGCTGCCGTGGTCATCAGTGCTGCATCAGGAAATCAGGACCCCACTGTGGAGAAGGTGAAGAAACAGCTGGATGGTATCACCCAGAAGTGGCAGGGCTTAACAGGCCAGCTATCCGACCGTGATGCCCTTATCGAGCAAGCTGTGGGTAAGACCACTCGGTTCCAGGAGCTTCTACGGCTCCTAGGTGAGAGCGCAGCTGACCTGGAGCTTCAGCTGAACGGCCAGCAGACTATCAGCACACAGCCCGATGCTGTCAAAAAGCAGCTGGAAGCTACTAATGCTGTCCTGGCCAAACTATGTGAAGAGAAGAAAAGGCTAAAGGAGGCAGAAAGTCTCTGTTCTGAACTTTCAGCTCTAGTAACTGAGGAGTATCTCCGAGCCAACCTCACAGCACAGCTGGAAAGTGTCTCCAAACCCTTTAAGATGCTTGAAGACAAAGCAGGTTTGTAGGATTACATTTGCTTTTGGGAAATGTGAAATTGCTTACATGTTTTAGTAAAAAAACTAACCTTTGCATGCATTTTTGTCACATTTATACACCCAAAAGTTCACAATCGTGTCCGGCTTGTAAAATTCTTCCGCAGAACATAAACAGCATCCACTGTATTTACAAGCTATTACATTAAAAAGGTGGAGCTTTGTTTATCTGACCTTGTTGCCTGATTGTTTCTTCAGGAAAGCGGATTCAACATCTCACCTCCACGTTTGCCAGCTCCCAAGAATTTCATCGGACATCTAAAGACTTCCAGAGCTGGTTGGAGCAAGCCCTTAAGGATCAGGCTGGGCCCCAGTCAATCTCAACCAAGGAGGAGACTCTGCTACAAAGTATAAGCGATCACAGTGCTATCCAGAGTGCAATGAATGAACATGAGGAATCATATAAGAACATTATGCGAGAAGCGGACGCTCTTCTACAGAACACAGAGGGAGAGGAAAAGTTGGCTCTCCAAGGACAGCTCTCAGTCCTCAGTTCCAGCTGGGAGAAAGTAAAGCGGGGTGCCATGGAGAGATCAGAGAAGCTTAATATTGCTATTGAGAGAGCCAGGAAATATAAAGAACATGCAGAGAGCTTGAACACTTGGCTGCAGGAGTGTGAAGATAAAGAAAACCTGGCACATTACAGTGTGAATCCTGTAGAAGTTGAGAACTCCCTGGCACAGATAAAGGCCATCCAGAGGGATGTGGACAAGCATCGCGGTCAGATGGAACTACTGAATGTAGCTGCTGATAGCCTTTTAGAGGTAGCCACAGCAGATGTCGATAATGTAAAGGAAGAGAAGCATAATCTTGGGAAGGACATGGACAAGTTGACAGAAGGGTTACAGCTTAAGAAAGAAACTCTGGAGAAGCTCTCCCAGAAGTTGAAAGAGTTCAGTAACACACATAAAGAGCTCTCAGACCAACTTAAGAGTGTCAGAAAGCATCTAGAACATCAGTCTGGACTCGGTGTCCAAGGTTATAGTAACAAGAACCTGAATAACATGAAGGCTCAGCAGAAAAATTTAGAAGGTGTCCAGAACCAGATAGAGAACCTTAAAAGCTTAGGTCAAAGTTTGGTCGTGGATGCACCAGAAGTTGAAGGGGTGATTGATCTCCTCCTTCAGGCAGACATTTTGGAGAAAGAGCACAACTCCATCTGTAAAGTCGTTGAAGACAAGTGCTCCACATTGGAGAACAAACTACAGGGAATTGGACAGTTCCAGGACAGCATTCGGGAGATGTTCACTACCTTTGCAGACCTGGATGATGAACTGGATAGTATGGGTACGGTAGCCAGAGACCTGGAGACTCTTCGAGATCAACAAGGAGTCATCCAGAACTTTGTGACCAAACTCCACGATCTGATGACCAACACAGCCAGTGCAAGACATAACTGCAAGAAGATGCTTGAATCAGAGGCTTCACCAGATCTACTGGATCTGAAAAGAGATTTAGAGGCCTTGAGCAAGCAGAGTGGCAAACTGATGGATCGGGCCGTTGGGAGGAAAGAGCAGGTTGAGGATACCCTGCAACATTTGGGGGAGTTTTACCAAAAACTGGACACTTTCACAAAGAAAATGACCGTTGCCGAAGAGCAAGAGGAATCCCAAGGACCAGTTGGCATGGAAACAGAGGTTATTAACCAACAGCTGGAGGCGTTTAAGGTAAGATTGCAATATTTATTTCACATGTGCTGACCTGTTGAGTTGCGCTGTGAGAAGAAACAAAGGTTGCTTCTCACAGATCGACTTGTTCTGTTAATAATAGATGGCCGACGCTCTTATTCTTATTTCCAGTCTTAGATTCTGTGAATACTGATATTATGTACAACGTGCAAAGACATGCTGTAAACACAATAAGCACTGTTCTGTTTGCTCTTTATTTTTTATTCATCTGTGCATGTGCTGTATGTGGACATCTAAATATTGTGCAAACTATGCCAGAAGCATGGGTATTAATCAGAATCAGAATACTTTACTTATCCCAGAGGAAATTGTGTGCACACAGTCGCCCCATACCAAGTAAAGGAAAAAGATAGGATAAAGATGCTGATGTGTGTTTTCCTTTTCCTATAGCCTTGACGCTTCTGGGAAGCTTTCCATTAACTCTTGGGACATGGCTGTTGGGAAGGTCTCTAATGATGAAGTAGCTGGGTTTGACATTGACATTAATGGATTTTTTTAACCTCCAAGTTCTGAACAACTGTGTTTTTAAAGCTCCACCCCCAAGAAATACAGAAACCAATCTTTTAAAAAAATGTACAGGTATCCGAACTAGCTGTCTTTTGACCTTTGCCTAAACACTTTTGCAGTATAGGCCAATGTGTTCTTCAGGATTGGGTTCCCAAATTAAAACAACATGGCAAGACCTTAAGCTAATCAGGTCATTAACACATCATAGTATAACTTTTATGAGTACCACATGCGTACCATGAATAAGAGTCCTGTAGGCCGTCCGGTATGAGATATTGTGTCCACGTGCTTGGATCTGCTACGAGATGCCCCTTTCCGTTTGTCATGGAGCATCTGGTGCTAACAAAAGAGTCGCAGCCCATTGGCTCTTTGTCATTGGAGAACATTCAACCAGCAGGGAGTCAATGCGGGCCTTGTTTCCTTCTGTCTGAGAGAGACATGCCCCTGCCCACAGCTCACTGCATTCATCCCACTGATTCAATATTTTTCTTTCTGGTATAATCATTGGTAATTTTGGATCCTAGTTGGGAGCTGTGTTGTAACTAAATGCGCACACACCCACACCCACACCCACACACCCACACCCACACACATTGTATATAT
>JAOUQZ010000039.1:5951030-5964479 GCA_028564935.1 Neosilurus hyrtlii
TAGGCCCGTCGTGTCATAAGCCTCTCAGTGTGTAATAGGATCTTTCTTACTCTTTCGCTCTCTCTCTCTCTCTGTGTATATGTTTGTATGTGTGTGTGTGTGTGTGTATTCAGTTATGCAATACATGTAAACAACACATTTGAATATATGTGAAAGGAGCATTTGTTTGCATAGCCGGTGTCATATTATGAATTATCAGCTGCAGCTGATCGTTCAGGCCTCCTGCTGCTCATGCTGTCGGTCTTTTGTCTTGCTTCTGCGTCTGGGAGGCTCCTTACTGCTACCTCAGCTGCTTGGTCAAAATCATTATTGTCCTCAATGACCCAGTCATTTAAAGCAGACAATATCCAGATAAAGTTATTTGCTCAGACTTTTCAGTGTCCTATGTACAGAATACGATGTGGTCGAATTCCTGTGTAAAGTAAACACAATAAGCATGTCTATCAGCTTCAATTCAAGTCTTTCATGTTTAATCTGGCTATTCAGTGTATTCATTGACTCAGATTTTATTTATTTTTTTGCATACAGGATGAAATAGTATGCACACATTTCAGTGAGGTACTAATGGGTGAGCACGTGCATTTTTTTTTTCCCCCACTACTTGTCCATGACTTCAGCATCTAACATAAACCTAAAGGAATTTCTCTCTGAATCATGCTAGTGGCGGACTCTTTACGCCTTCTGAAGAGCACAGATTTCAGCGTAGTCATCGTCCTGACTCTCTGGAAAAACCCCCAGGAGGAAACCCGAGACCCTTCCGCCAGTACAATAAGCCTAGTGCACATTGTTGTATGATCATGACCTTGGAATTTTATTGTGATCCCCTTTCACTTGTTTTAACATAGAGGAGTTTGAGGAACACCCTGTATTCATGATCTCAACTGGTTAAGCTCAAAAACATAGAGTGCTCGAGATGCGCTTTTGTACTCATAAAAAAGAAATAGCTGTGCGTTTCTTTAACCGGGTCTATTGTTTGGGTGAGCAGTGAAAGACACTGTTGACAGAGGATTGATTTCAGACATGCCGAAGTTCCTGACGTCTTTATGCGTTTCTGTGTGCGTTCTGTAGTTGCAATCATTAACAATACACAGTGTTCAAAGTGACAACCATACCAAAGTCTTATCAGACCTAATAATAAGGATAGAAACCTTTAAACGCTATTCCGTGACTGTTTTTACAGTAAGCATGCAAGCCTGTGCCCCAACAAATGTACCACTTTGTTCAAATCAGTGCCTGGATTATGTTAAAAGTATGCATGATTCATCCTTACTGTAAGTCCCACAGATCTTTTTATCATCACTGCCAGCTTTACACTATTTTCTCCGCACAAAAGCACCAGACCGTTTTTCGAACCCCGCTCCTCTGGAGTTAACATCAATAGACATGTATATATCTCTTTATCTCTGAACTTTATGGAGTAAAGTTACTCGCTTGCTATGAAAACAAGCACTTGGCTGAGTAGCGTTATTACCTAGGAGTTAAACCTCCTTAAACATTCCAGAGTAATTAGGACAATATACAGTACAGATGCGTCGACAGCGTATTGCATGATCATTCCAGAGAAAGAGAAGAAAGGGGGGGAGCGAGTATCTATTTCTGCCTTGTGTGATGTCATGCGGGAGGGAGCTGTTCACTATTAAAACCCTTTTTGTGTGTGTGTGTGTGTGTGTGTGTGTGTGTGTGTGTGTGTGTGTGTGTGTGTGTGTGTGTGTGTGTGTGTGTGTGTGTTAACTAAAGGAGGGAGGGAGGAATAGATATTCTCAGAGCTGAAGATGACTAAAAAGTAAAGTCAAAAGAGACAGAGGGGGTAGAATTTAAATAGGGATAAGCATCTACCAATCAACACGTGCTCTCCAGACAAATGGAGCTGTGGCAGATGTTGGTGGAATAATAAGGAGGGGGCGGGGCCTTGAGCTTATTGCCAGAAGGGTGGATGTCATTGCCGGGTGGACCACAAGAGAGGCAGGAGCAGCTTTGTGTTTATCCTGGAGCCCTGTCGCTTTGCTTTTACATATTAGAGGATTGGGAGCAGGATGTCACCTTCAAGCGGGTATATTTTTGTGGAGCATGTCTGACCACTCAGAAGAGCATGGAAATTCAAGCACGTTTTTTCTCCATGGTATTTGTGCCGGAACTTAGGACTAAGGAAATAAGCAACAATGGGCAAGTTCTGACAGTGAGGAGACATGGAAATGAAACAAAATGCTGTTGACTGCATGAAATAAGATATTCTCAAAACAAGGAAGTATTAATAGAAGAGGTCTGGACTGTGAAACGTATTATGCAGCCAGTTCTTAGCATTTTAAATATATATATATTTTTTTATCAAAAATTATATTTTATAATATTTTTACATTACTGTAAGTTTTTTATGAAACACTTTTAAGATATGCAAAGATTATTCAGCCTCGTTTGCATTAAAGTAAAAGGCTTGTTGCACTGAAAACGTATACCTCATTACATTCAATTTACCGTTTTAAGTGTTGGCTGTTGTCAGAATGGGCAAACCTCTTAGCAGACCAGACTGTCTGCGCCAAAACCCCTCCTGTGTGGGGAAACCAGAAGAAGAGGACCTGAACATTGATGACTGCTATGTTCCCCAAAGGTCCATTTATGACACTGTGCGCCTGAACGAGCAAATTGATTCTGGTTCGAAGGGAAGTCTGGCTTCCAGACACTTCATTGGCACTCTTCCTTATACCCACCGCACTTTGGACATGACCACGCTTTGTGGAAATGGTGTCCAGGCATCCTCCAGCTCTTGTGATTTGCGAACCAGGGAAGTGACACGACTGGATGAGCGGGTGCCGTTTGATGGGTGCAAGTTTAATGGAGATATTGTTCGAGGAACGGGCACCACGCTTGGTAGGCTGCGGGTACAAGGTGATAAAAAGGAGCCTCCACAACACAGACGTTCTTGGAAGAACTTTGGGGTGGCCAACCTTAGTGAGTACGGAACCTTATGTGCTGATGGATCAAACCGGCAAGCGCTGGTGCGAGTGGGCCAGGGTAGGAGCACGACTAATTCTTTAACTTCAGAGGATGACTCTGGCCTGTGCAGTCCCACTACCGACCAAGAGCGACGAAAGCAGCGAGCCCCGATGAGACCAGGTTCAGGTACAAGGAGCCTCTCTTCCACCGAAACGGTCCATGCATCTAGCGAACTGAAACCTGGCCAGTCTGTCAGTTCAGGACAAGAGGAATTTCCCTTCTCCCCTGTCAGAAACTTGGTGCCAACTACAATCTACTTCCCAGACTCCCCACGGCAAGAGGACCAGCACTGTAAAGACACACATACCATAGATCTCAGTGATAACCAAAACATCGTTTCTAGTGATCCTTCCTCTGAATTACAAAGCAGGATGATGGCAAAGTCAACAAACAGTGCATCGAACTCTACTTACGACAGCCAGACCAGGACATTCTCAGGATATGATGAGCTACCCACAGCTGAGCATCCTGAGGGCACATCTCAGGAGGAGTGTGAGCTCTTATGTGTGGTCGTCACACAGCCAGAGCCAATCTCACATCGTCGGACACCTGTAGAACAACATGTGACCAAAGACGCGGAATCTTATGAAAACGAGCGAAGAGCAACAGAGTCCAAAATGGCCGATTTGGAAGAGTTCTTGTTGACTGTGGAAAGAGAGGCGGGTCTTGTCAATGGATTAAGCCAGACTGTGGATTTCATTGGAGATGAGGATCTAGAGAGCTTTTTAACATCCCTAGGTGCATGTTCTCCGATTGATCTCATGGACGTTCAATCCTCACAGGTATTTTACAGTAACCCTCTTTTTTTTTGCCTACGGTCTTATCATTTTAGGTGGATGTGACATGTTTATAGATTCCTGGAAAGTTACATAGTACTGTTTGGTCCTTATCTTGATCATGAGTTGGAAAGATGATGTTTGCTACAATAATCTGTCAGTGACTCAGCTTCTCTGATCCTGCACAGATCTCTATTGACTGCCGCCCCTAGACAGAGACTTGTTTTAGACTCTGTGCTATGCTCAGTGGAGACTCTTGCCATAAAAGGAATGAGTAAAAGTAAACATCATTCATTACCCAACACCATCAAGTAGCAGGTACTCCAGTAATGGTTTTGTCTGAACAGAATTTCTTTGTTTTTTCTGCTTTTTATTTGTATTTGTATAGGTATGGACTCTCTTGGTATTTTTATCAGAATCTCTTAAATAGCCAGTGTGACACACATCTGTAGGACTGGTGGTGTAGGTGTTCGGGTGCTGGGCAAGGTCACAGGTGTACCTCTGTCCACCCAGCAGTGTAAATGGCTACCAATAAATACTGGGAAAGTAACCTGCGATGGATTAGCGTCCTATCCAGGAGGAGTTGAACTCTTGGTCTCGTCATGCTACAGAAACTGGGATAAGCTCCAGCCTGATGAGCCAGTAGGCTCGGGTGTAAAATGGCGTTAATGTTTATATGAACAGGAATCTGCAATAATGAACCATGATGAGTAGTTGGAGTTGAGCTGTATGCGCCAGGGGTGCCGGCCAGTAGGTGTATGTAAGATGCTATGTACCTATGTACCTACCCATTCAGTTTCATCAGTGGTCTGATGTGTGGGTGGATGGTAGAATGTTGAAAAAGTGGCATCCTAGAGGAAAAGGACGACCAAAGTTCCACCTCTAACCATATGTCATTTTGGTGTTGGCTCATTCTTTGCTCAATATTGACACTGACAGTAGTGTCATGTTAGAAAGACAAGCACGGATGCTTGTGTGGAAGGGGTGGACAAAATATCAGATCAGAGTTGGGTCAGTGCTGGCACCTTTTCACTTGAGGGGTGAAGAAGTGGAGGTCCGACCATTTTTGAGCATCAGGATGGCTACAATCATTAACTCTATGCCTGTTTTTTTCTCCAATTTCATTTTGTGTGCATGGAATATTAAGAAAAACAAGACGTGACTACATGCAGACAAAGAATATCCCCCATGCTTGGTTTTGGATACCCCCTCAGAGATTGCCTTAACTTCACCAGGATCCAAGGAGAGAATCACTAACACTACACAGCAATTGCTCAGCAGTGTACCAGTTTATTTTACAACCTTAGGGCTTATATACTGTGGCGGTCATTGTGATTAAAATGAAATCTAAAGGTGTGTCAACTTTTACCTATTAATTCCTAATTAGTTGCTATATATAGAAAACCTAATGAGTGCAGAAGCAAAGTAGGTTGTACCAGATAAATGAATATAAAGCTAAATACATTTTAACAGCAAAACCAGTCTCACATTTTCCATTAACAAAATTGTTGACAATAGTACCCTGTAATGGGAATAATGGCAAAAGTTCCATGTTGGTCATTAAAAGCCTGTGGCTGTATTCCGAATACTTAGTAGGTACGAACGTCTGTGAAGTATGTACTACTCAGCCCTCCCTGGAGTATGGTGTGAGAAATGTGAGTGAGAAAGTAAGCACACAGCTCAGACATACTTGGCAACCATCTTGCTTATGTTTTGACTCACATGTTTATCGCATTAGCTAAGCTAGCTAACCAGCAAAAATTGTTACAGGTCAGCTTCACAATTAACTAAATTAAGTGAAGTTAATTTAGGCTCCGCATTCTTGAAAATAGTACAGTAATGAATATTTTAGATTGATGAGATCACCTTTTTTTGCAACATAACACCTTAATATGACTTTACTTGGACGCGATTTTAACCCAGACGAATTCTTCCTGGATTGTGTTCTTTGTTAACTTGCATGCCAGATAAATAAATGTGCCAGATGGGTATTTATTATTTTTTTAAACAAGCCTTCAGAATGACTTTAATCAGTAACTATTTAACAAACCATAATAAATTACTGTGTCACTTTCAGCTCTGTGTCTTAATGAGAGTTGCATCACTGTTTCCACTGAGCCCTTTGACATGTCATGCTTCTGCTTCCCTGCTAATTTCAGGTTTTCCAGAAAGACACGATTGAGTCACTGCAAACACAGTTGCAAGAGGTGAACTGGTTAGGCCAGGGGCTTATTCAGAACGCTTCTAAAGGGACCAGTACCAAAGCCCTCGAACATGACCTGGAGGATGTCAATATGAAATGGAACACCCTGAACAAGAAGGTTTAGAGGAATTTGAATGTCATAACAGTCCTGTAGTTATTTTCTTAAGCTTTATTCCCCCTATTCTAATACGTAAGTTGTTGTGTCGGCAATGCTTTCAGGTAGCAGAGCGTTCGGCGCAGCTTCATGAAGCTCTGCTGCATTGTGGAAGGTTCCAGGATGCTCTCGAGTCGCTGTTCAGCTGGCTTAAAGATACCGAAGAACTGGTGGACAGTCAGAAGCCTCCATCAGCAGAGTTTAAAGTTGTCAAAGCACAAATACAAGAACAGAGAGTAAGCTTGTGATACTTCTACATTATTCAATATTTCAAAAATGCATATTAGTACATAGTACTTCTGCCTCACAGCCAGATGGTCTCGGGCTTGGTGAGGGTGTTTGTGTGGAGTTTGCATGTTCTCCCGTGCTTGCATGAGTTTCCTTTGGTTACTTTGGTTTCCTTCTATAGTAACCGAAGCTTACTGGAAATTACCCCTAGGTGTGTGTATGTGTGTGTTGGTCCTGCTGAACTGTTAAAGGTGCACCCCACCTTTGCCCAGTGTCGACAGAGATAGACTCCAGCCTGCCAACAACCCGGATTAAGGGGTTCAGGGAATGAATAAATGAATGTTTATCAAACGTCCTGTTCATAAAGTAGGACTTTACTGAGACCTTTTGGATTTGCGCTTATTATATGAGTTGAGGATTTTCTGGAGATTTGAATCTTCTGCAGTTGATTATATGCACCATGTATTTAGTATTTCCTCGCAGCCCATATGTTTATTTTACTTTGGTTCATCCAGCTCTTACAGAAGCTGCTAGATGACCGCAGACCCACAGTGGAGCTTATTAAGAAGGAAGGGGGAAAAGTGTTGGAGATGGCTGACTCTGCGGATAAAGAAAAGATCGGAAAGGAGATCGAGAGCCTGGGAAAAAGATGGGACAGTTTGCTAAAGAAAGCAGAGAGCAGGTAATAAAATTAGGATTTTATAAGCGGACACCAGGAAATTAATCAATGAAAGCTCTTCCCACCTCAGCTACCCCATGTTTTTATACAAAGGAATGGAAATCAGGAACTCAGATTATGTAGACTGATTGAAATCTTTTCTTTTTCTTGGACTTGTAATGAAACTAGGCTCAAAAAACAAAGTCTAAGACCTAAGACGACAATATTGTGACATTACTGAATGCAGTGGTACCCACCATAGAGTAGAAAGGACAATGAGTGTACCACTTAGCGTGATAAGGACCATGGTGGTGTTGTGTATATTGGGATTCTGTATACACCATTAATTACTGATGTACTGTATCAAACTATGTTTTTTTTTCCTGGTAGACACAAACAGCTGGAGAGTATTTTGGGGGTGGCCCAACAGTTCCATGAGACTCTTGAGCCATTGACAGAATGGCTAACTTCCACAGAGAAATGCCTGGCCAGTTCTGAGCCCATCGGCACCCAGACGTCTAAGCTTGAAGAGCAGATCTCTCAACATAAGGTACCTGTATAACGGCGAGGCCTTGGTGCTTAGTTTGTTTATTTTGTATTACAAGCTTGATTCCAAAAAAAAGTTGGGATGATGTGGAAAGTCAAAACGAAACGCAGTGATTCAAATCCGAATTTTACAATAGAACATAGAAAACGTTTCGAATGTTGAAGGTGAAATAGGGTGACACGGTGGTGAAGTGTTTAGCATTTCTGTGAGGGGTTTGCATGTCCTTCCCATGCTTGAATGGGCTCCCTCTGGGCACTCGGGGTTTCCTCCCCCAGTCCAAAGACCGACACTGCATGCCTTGCTTTTTTTAATGCATCACCATCTAGGTGAAATCTATGGAGTGATATAAACACATTGAGCCCAAAACGAAGAAGAATAGGGTGAGTATGTGGTTTGTGGCCAGGGCTAGAGAGTGTCCAAGGGAGTGGGGGCTTTGGGCTCCATGCCCTGCGGCATCTCTCTCTGACATCCCATCGTGGCATACCCTGAGTGGAAGGGCCTTGAAAGGATCTGGATATTTTTTCATTTTCAAATAAATGTTATTATAGATTAATATCACCACATCGGCTCAGAAATTCTTTCAGAAATCAGTGTCTGTGAAAGCAGTTTGCCGTGCCATCCACAAATGCGGGTTAAACCTCTATCATGCAAAGATGAATTCATATGTGAACATGATCCAGAAGCGCTGCCGTCGTCTTTGGGCCAAAGCTTATTCCAAATGGATTGAGGCAAAGTAGAACATTTTTCTGTGGTTACATTGATCAAACTATGAAAATAATATCGGAAAATATGGACACCACATCCCGTGGAATAAAGAGGAGAGGATGGTCCAGCTTGTTATCAGCACTCAGTTCAAAAGCCAGCATCTCTGCAAACTGTATTGACAGACAGTGATTTCTGGAAGTGTTCCCGAGCCCATGCAGGGATTTCTATAACAGAATCCTGCCTGTTTTTTATGCAGTGTTGCCTAAGATCCTGACTATCATAGGCATCCAGTATTGATTTTTCAGCTTTGCCCCCTACACACACACAGATTGCTCCAGTCTTAATTTTTTTGAGGATATGTACTGCAGATGATGGGATATTTTACTACAGTTTTACTTTGAGGAATATTATTCAGAATTTTTTTCACAGTTTGTAGACACTTTTTTTTTTTAGCAGATTGTTGAACCTCTGCCCAGATGTTCTTTTTATACCAAATCATACTACTGACCTGCTGCCAACTAACCAAATCAGTTGCAAAATATTTGTCCAGGTGTTTCTTTTAAGTACCACTTACTTTTCTTACCTTTCATTGCCCTATCCCAACATTTTAAAGATGTGTTGCTCTTTAGTCACTGTTTGTCAAATAATAAAATGTCTCACCTTCAGCATTTAATAAGTTTTGTATGTTCTGTTGTGAATAAAATGGGGGTTTATATGATTTGCAAATCATTGCATTCTATTTTTATTTATATTTTGCCCAACAAAATAGTCCCACATGTTTGCATTATTATTATTGTTATTATTATTATTATTATTATTATTATTATTATTATTATTATTGTGGTAGCCTTATGCTACTGTCATATTTGTTCTTTATCCCTTTGTGTTTTTATGTTGGTATTTTTTTTGTTGTTTATTTTCTCTTGATTTTTCTTGTTCTCTTTATGTTGGGATCATCATCCCTCCACCCGTACGTTTCGCCTCATCTACTCCATTTGCCATTCCTGCTAATCAGGCTTTAGAGGAGGAGATTATAGGGCGCAGTAAGATCTTGTACCAGGCAATGAATCTTGGCCAGGCTCTGCGGTCACTCAGCTGTGTGGATGATAAAGAGCTCATCCAGGCTAAACTGGACAGCACTCAGGGCAGCTACATCGAGTTGCAGGAGCGCTGCCGCACAAAGTCCGAGCTGCTACAGCGGGCCCTGGCTAACGCTCGGCTGTTCGGAGAGGATGAAGTAGCGCTTATGAACTGGCTGGATGAAATACACGGCAGAGTGAGCCACATCTCTGTCCAGGACTATTCACCGGCAGTACTGGCAAAACAGCATGCTGACCAGCTGGTAGAACAGACCTCCTCCTCTTCAGTCTTCATTTTATAAAAATCTACATCATTCATTTATATTTTCTTGGTTTCATTGAGATGACTTGTGTTTAATTAGTGATGGTGTTGTTGTGTACTGTATGACTGGTACTTCAATTAATTTGCATGTTCTATGTTTAGGCACTTCATGAGGATATTGAATTAAGGAAACAGCATGTTGAACAGGCCCTGAAGAACGGACTTGAGCTGCTCAAACAGACCACAGGCAAGGCTTGTCCTATATATTTTAAAGCATTTCGTAATTCTTAAATAATTTGCACTTATGTACATGGTATTAAATCACAGCACTTGTTTATTACTCAATTCTGGATGGTTAGAGGGTGGCACAGTGGCATAGTGGTGAGCAAGAAGGTCTATGCTTTAAGTCCCAAGTTGTCGACCTTGCATGATCTTTCTGTGCTTGTGTGCGTTTCCTCTGCATACACCAGTTTCCTCCAACAGTCCAAAGACATGCACATTAGACTTATTATCTGTTCTAAATTGTCCCAAGATATAAGTTTGAGTGTAAATGACTGTGTGTGTTGACCCTGCAATGGTCTGGTGCGCTGTCAGTTGTTTAACTGAACACAATTACACAATAATATGAACAATCACTCACCTTGGTATATATTACTGGGCATGCATCAAGTTTTTGACAAAGACCTGTGGATTACAGCCAGTTAGCATCATGGCACGTACATGAGGAATTTCAATCCCTTACATATATATCGCATATTTAAATAGTACGTAATTTTCACAGCTTTTATATAGAACCTCAGTTTTTCTGTATGTAGTAAAATTGTAATAATAAAAGGTACATTTCTAATTGAAAAAGAACAAAGCACAGGAAATATTCAAATAATTTATATCAAAATGTAGCACTTTTTTAAAAAATATATTTCATTCAAGAGTGCATTTTTTCAGGCATAACTGTTTCGTGTCTTCCTGTTCTGTGCAGGCGATGAAGTCGTCATTATTCAGGGCAAACTGGATGGAATAAAGACACGATATGCTGACATAAGCACAATGAGCAATGATGTGATGAAGACCCTGGATAAGGCCCTGTCTCTAGCTAACAAGGTACAACACACGCACGAGGAGCTGCGCTTCTGGTTGGAGAAAGTGGAGTCTGAACTGGCCACGTTTGGAGCTCAGGAACCAGTGGGAGAGCAGCTCAGCCATGTGCAAGAGAGGCAGAAAGTGAGTATACGCCTTCAGTTTGAAAGGAAAGAGAAGCTAAATCAGGATGGATTGAAATGTATGGTAGATTGTGTTTGTTTTTGTTAAAGCTGGGGTTGATAATCTGGAAAGCTTGCAAAATGTGAATGCAGCGTCTTTACAAGACTCTAAATAAATCCTACTGTGCCCTCAGAGGCCCTTTTAAAACCACTCTGAACTGAACTGTTGATTCATATATACGGTAGGATCACACACGTGCAAAAATACACAGGATCGTTTGATTGGACATTTCTTAGAGGACAGCAAGGCAGTGATCGGTTGATGTTTTTACAAGATTATAGTGGCCACAGATGACTGATTTTTTTAGAACCTTTTCAAATCTCATTAGTTATTGAGATCTACAGATCATTTCAACCAGTATAGCAGTTTGTGTATACAGCTAAAAATCGACCAACCCCAGCTTTAAATTTTAGCGTGGAGTCCAGTATTAAAGCTTTAGTGTGAATTAGTACAGGTGAACATTCCTGGAACAACACATTCCTGTGTGTTTCATGTCTAGGGGTTAATGAAGGAGGTTCAAGAGCACAAGTCAGTAGTAGATACGCTGAATGAAGTTAGCAGTGCCCTACTTGAACTGGTGCCATGGCGTGCCCGAGAAGGGCTTGACAAATTGATCACAGAGGACAATGAGCGCTACAGGTCAGCTAGTGAGGCCATCTCTCAGCATGTGGACCAAACTGGAGCGGCCATCTTAAAATCACAACAAGTATGTACATGTCATGCTAACAAAATAGGCTAGTCACTGGATAATTAACTATTTATGTAACAAAAAATTCCTTGAATGCTAATGTACGGTATGTGGGCTCTGCTGTTCAGTTTGAGCAGGCTGCAGACACTGAATTAGCCTGGCTGACTGAAGCTGAGAAGAAGTTGTCAACATTAGGTGACATCAAGCTTGAGGCAGAACAGACTGCGGCTCAATTGCAGGCTCAAAAGGTCAGTCTGACGCCTTTGAGGTCTTTACAGGTATACTCATCACAAACACAAAGAGCATACGAGTGTATGATCGAGTCGGGCCATTAACAGAAGTGCTCTCTGTGTTTTAGGGCTTCTCCATGGACATCATGAGGCATAAAGACACCGTGGATGAAATCACTAAGACCGGCGAGGCGATAATGAACAGCAAAGACGAGACTGAGAAACAGGCTTTAAAGGTAAAGATGAATAAATAGTTAAATAAATACAGGCTGAATGTCTTTTTTACAATTTGAAATTTTAACAATGTGACTGTTGTTCAGGCTAAGATCCAGGATCTCACTGAAAAGTACAACACGGTGAGTCAGTTGAACTCCGAACGTTGTCTGCAGCTTGAGAGAACGCACTCTCTTGCCTGCCAGTTCTGGGAGACCTATGAGGAGCTTTGGCCATGGCTGCAGGAGACGCAGGCCAACTTCACCCAGCTCCCTTCACCTGCCATCGAGTACGACACTCTCAGACAGCAGCAAGAAGAACTGCGGGTAAGAAAGCTTTTTTAGGAAACAAGGTTTCATCTACTAGATCTCTAAAATCAGTTTTTTTTTTCCTTTATTGGATGCCATGTGCTTTTGTAGTCTTTGACCACAAACATTGTTCAGATTTTTTATTCAATAAGACCAAAACAGCTTTCTTCCATATCCCTTTTTATATTGTATATTTTTGCTTTTAGCAACTGCGGGAGCTGATTGCAGAGCACAAGCCTCATATAGACAAAATGAGCAAAACGGGCCCTCAGCTGGTGGAGATCAGTCCGCAGGAGGGTGAACCCATCAGGGAGAAATTTCAGGCAACAGGCGAGTTGTATGCACAGCTTAAAGCAGATGTTGCACACAGAGCTGCTGCCCTGGATGAAGCCATCTCTCAGTCCACGCAGGTTTGTCTTTAATTCTGTTCCTTATTTAGCTTCATCACCAAAACTACAGTTTGTTTAGTTCCTTGTATATGTGTGGGTTCTAGCTTCAATTAAATCACCCATATGACCAAGAGCTTTAGTTGATAACAAATATAGATCTTTTCTAGCTATGTTTCTCAGTGTGGAGTCTTAGGAAACCCTAGTTTAATATTTTTCAGCATTTTATACGATTCTATACACTCCCTTAGGGATCTTTTAGTAAGTCATGTCTCAGTGAGGTCTTTCATGTCCTTACAACCCAAGTGACCACTTGTTAATGAAGTCTCCTGTGAGAACCCTCCGATTCCGTCCGAAGGAAATATTTAATCACTGTGTAGCATGTTTTTAGTGCCAAAGGATGCAGCAGGAGGATATGGTGAAGCCTGATATACAGTTTCCATCAAGAAACCTCTGACAAATTGATGGTTAACAGGCCTACAAGTAATTACGTGTTACAGTGAAAGGTTTCTGTTAAAAGACGTGACCACTGCCTTATTGCGCTCCTGCTTATATCTTTGGCTGTAGTATTTTTATTTTATGGCTGTTTCGAAATTTGCTCTTTTAACATTGCCACTAGGGCGGCACGGTGGCGTAGTGGTTAGCACGTCCACCTCACAGCAAGAAGGTCCTGGGTTTGATTCTCAGCTCGGGCGTTTCTGTGTGGAGTTTGCATGTTCTCCCTGTGCTTGCGTGGGTTTCCTCCGGGTACTCCGGTTTCC
>JAOUQZ010000039.1:5989453-6042262 GCA_028564935.1 Neosilurus hyrtlii
AAAGCAGCTTTACATAGTAAAATTAAATTAGGGAGGAATCTAAAAATTTTCTCTACAACCCCTACACATCCCTAATGTGCAAGCCCGCGGCGACAGTGGCAAGGAAAAACTCCCTCAATCTTCAAATCATCAATGCGTTTTCCATTGGATCAGGTGTCATTTTGGCATTGCATTAGATTTACTGCCATTTAACACCACTATCGGTACTGATGCATCCCTACTGTTTATTTAAAAGTACAGTGTGTAACATTTTAGAGGTTCTATTAGCAGAAATTAAGTATATGACAAAAAAAATACACTTTCATTATATACACATCTCCTACGGAGGCCACCATCTTGCACTGTCATATTTTTTACAGTAGCCAAGAACGTACACAGGCTACTTTGAAGGGGTGGGTCAGGAATGAAATTTCCATTGGCTGCAATCTGGAACCTCACCAGCAGATGCCGCTAGATAGCAGTAAATCTTACACACTGGACCTTTAAGGAAACCCTGTTGTGTGAACACGTGGATCCGGAAAGAGCTTGTGTCCTAGATTATACAGAGCAACCATCATTTTGCCATTATGTGTCAGTGACGTCACACCGCATGCCAACTCATCAGACTCATTGCCAGTCATTAGAAGACATTACTTTCAAATGAAGTTCATTTGGACCCATTTATGAAATGGGCTTCCCTTTGTTGTCAAATCACTTCTATTGTACAGTCCATCATCTGTATGTAAGCAGTCTGTGACCTAGTGCTAGCTCCTGACTCATGTACGCTCTTCTTAGCTAAAGGTCGGACCAACATAGAGTTACGAGAGAAGTTCATTCTTCCGGAAGGGACCACGCAAGTGATGGCCAGCTTTCGCTACAGAGGTCGAAGGTCACGGCCGTCCTCAAGGGGTGCCTCACCGAACAGGTCGAACTCCAGCCACAGTTGTCCTGCACAGCCTAACCCTGCTGCAACTGGTACACCGAAGGTGAGAGAGGACTTTGTATTTATTTTTGTTATGTGTCTCTCACAGACACCATTAATGTTCCTAACAGCTCCACGTGCCCATTTTTGTTTTTACTGCAACGGATTAGCCATTTATCCAATTGTATTAAGTACAATAATTTCTTAATGACTGCTACTTATTATCAAACAATGCTGTTATTATCAGGAGCGCATTCCTGAAACACTTTGTCCACAGTTTGTGAAATTCTTGTAATAGGATAAGAGATGCCGGCTACATAGTTAAACTACAATAATTATGTTTACAGGCTGGAAAATCAGGTCACATGGTAGCAGGAAAGACTTTGCACCCCGACACCGTGGAAACATTTCATTTCTTTTTTTGTTCCCTTGTATTTTAAAGCACTGTTTTACATATATCTGTTTTTGACCCACCATTGTTCCTCACAGACTCTCCAACATTTAACCCGCAATTATGATAAACCCTGGCTGACAAACAGCAAATCAGCTTCTCCCTTAAAGTCGTCCGACTCTTTTGAGAGCCAGGGGTCGTCCAATGAGGTATAGTGGTTTCCCAGGAGTGACAAACCCTAATACTGATCTAACAATTGTCACTAACTCGCTATGAATTTCCTGCTGTTTTAACTTAACACACTCTGTGTGGGGGTTTCAGGCTAGTCTCACTCTCAGGCTTGCATTCAGAGTATCTCTTTTTTTGTGAAATGTTTGAATTAAACAGCAAACAGTGTGGTTCTTCTGTGTAGAAAGGTGTGTTGTACTGGAATGGGGTACTCTTTTCTTCTTTCAGCTGGGCTGCGCTCTCACCTTAAACCACTGAAAGGACAATTATTCCTTTTATACCACACTGCTGTGTCGTTTACCAATCTATAGCTTATCTTACAGAGAAAAAAAAGAGAAGCTAGTGAGGAAATGACTGTTTAAAATACAACTTGTTCCATAATAAATACAAAAGAATGTCATTATTGGCAAATCCGTGTGGTATAAAAGTAACATGCTGTTATTGGAAAGCAGTGCACTTCTGGATGGTAGCAGTAACTGGTTTGTCTTGGGCCATATCACACTATTATTTTCCTGTAACAGCATGTTATTTTTCTATGTACCGTAACTTCTTGAAGGTTTGCTTGGCTTGCAACGTCTGTGTTTTTATTGTTTAAGTCATTGCATTATTGTGCATATTGTATTTTTTGTTCCACTGTGTAGCTTTAAAGGTGCCCATTTACTAGTCACTAGCCAATGTTTTGTCTTGCATTATTAGTTTATTTAGTATCTTTTATTTACCTGTTTTACATCTTGTTATAGTTTTGTGACCTTTTACATAAACAACCTGAGGGGCACTCATAGAGTGCAATGTACCCCAGCCAGGAACAAATCGATTATTGTAACTTGGCATAGTTTTAATGAAATGTCTCCCACTAGTGGGCATCAGATGAACATTTTGCCTCATGTTAGATATTGGTGAGAATTATTTATTCAACATGATCCCATGCATGGATCACCTCCTAAGTTTAATGGTTTTTTTCCAGACCCAGGCCCCACCCCTCCTCCAAGTATAATGACAATCCGATCAGTAGCTTTTGCATAATTCTGCTATTAGGAATAACCAAATTTAATAAATGCTTATTAAAATGCCTTCAAGAAATTTCTGAAGCTTGATCATAACCCACTCTAAAATGTACAACTTCTTGCCAGGCCCATACTCCATCCCTCCACCAAAGTTTGGTTAAAAATCATTTCAGTAGTTTTTGTATAATCCTGCAAATGGCCAAATAGACAGTCACTGGTGAATATAACCTTCCCTCGCCAAAAGTGTTGCATATGATTTCAAGAGAAATGAAAAAGATGGTGATGTTTACTAATATTATGGCATCTGGTGCAGAGGTCATTGACACTCACATACAGGAGTAAGGAAATGGTTTCAGAAAAACATTTTTAATTTTATTTACACTGTGTTTCATGTTAATTTAAGTGAATGGGCCCCTTTAATGACGTGATATATGTATGTACATGTATATCATGATTAAAAGTACTGTTTTATGTATGTTACAGTACAAGATACTTCCAGCCATGTAACACTTTCAGGGTCTGGGACAAAAGCAAGATCTTTGTAATTGTTCCTTGTGATTAGAAATTATCTGGGCTTTTTCCCTCTTTTCACAGAGTACACCAATCCAAGGCAGCAAGCTCCGGTTGCCTGGCTATCTGTCAGGAAAAGGTTTTCAGTCTGGAGAGGAGGGAACTCTGTTAAACACAGCTATTATGAAAGCGAGAAGTCAGGCTGGTGGTAAGTGCAACAATGGGCCATTCAACCGCTGGGAACTTATCAGAAGGAAATCCTTCTACTGGATGAAATCACTTGGCTTTCAAATTAGACACCTGCCCTAAAACATTACAGAGCAAAATGTAGCATAGATGCCGCTGTACAATAGTACAGTTATAAATGGATCACACAGTGTTATAAACTGCAATTACACAGTTATCCAATCAGCCAATCATGCAGCTGCAGCACAGTGCATAAACTCTAAACTAGCATCCAACACCAACATGCATTCGATTACCATTGTCAGTGTTAATGAGATCATATTTGCTTTTCTTCGTTTCTTCAGTTCCAGTGAACAGTGTGGATCAATATTTACCACGTTACTGAATCTGTTTCTCTTCAGGACATAGTAAGATTCCCAGCAGGCCCGGCAGTAAGGCAGGGAGCCGTGGAAGCAGTCGGCGAGGGAGCGACGCTTCTGATTTTGACATCTCCGATATCCAGTCTGTATGCTCTGACATGTCAGAGACGGTGACGGACTCGGCAAGGCCGCGTTCATCTCCACGACAACCTGGAGCTAAACCCTCCAAAATTCCGACGCCACAGAGGAGGAGCACAGCCAGTAGTAAGCTGGCCAAATCCACGACCAAGAGATAGTCAGCAGCTGGCTTTTATCTTTACAGCACTGTGCTGGAACACACTGGACAAAAACCGGACTCCCGAAGACACTAAAAACTGCATCATGACCTTATTTATAACGAACAAGTAGCAAGTTGTAAATTATAAATGGAAAAAAACAAAAAAACAAAAAGTGTAGCCAGTTGTAAATTATTGAGAGGAGAAAAGAGGTGAAGCTCATGGGATTGATGCTGCGCGAGTGCGAGTGCGTGTGCGTGAACACGACACTTTTGTGTGTATTTGTTGTGTAATTTTTAATTTCTGTGAATAATGTCACATCAGATTTTATTTTATTTTATTGTATCGCTGCTATAACTGGACTGGTTAGCAAGAAACTGACAGGAGAAAAAAAAACGACTGTACATTGTGAAGCTAAAATAATAATAATAATAATGATTTTCACAGTCATGGATTGAGCTCACGTTGAAAGCTGAATGTACTGTAAATCTCTGCAAGCTTGCGAGTAATATTTCGCCACTGCATTTCACCAAGGCACCTTGGCTATTTATTCATCTATTTAAAAGTGCAATGATGTGTTGCTGAGAATGCATTTTAAAGGGCAATACAAGTACTAACTAATTGTAATCACTGCAAGTGCTCCTCCTAAAACACTATATGGCCTTCACAACAACAACAACAACAACAACAACAACAACAACAACAACAACAACAACAACAAAACAGTCCATCATATCCACCTGCTGCATATTGTTTTAAATCCTAATCCTATCATTGTGTACCATTTAACCTTGACCTGAACCTTGGATGGTTCGAACTAGCAGAAATTCATAAGTACATTCATGTCTGTGTACTGTATGACTCCGTGTCCGTGGATTACTCACAACATTTTTTTTGTAATAAACCTGCTTGCAGCTATGGCAGTATAAAAAAAAAAAAAAAAAACCCTGCAAAGCCTGTTTCTTTTTACTGTTTACATTGATTTATGAGATTTGCAATGTTGGCGGAGCATCTTAAATACGATTGGATTATGTCACATGGAAAGTGTAATGTTTTAGCGGTATGTTTTTAATGAGTTATGAGAAGTCAGTTAAATTTTACAGGACATGGGAGGGAAAAATAGACAGTCAGCATACTGGTGCTTGGCAGAAAACACACTAGAAAGACGGGTGGGGTGGGGGGGGGGGGCGACTTCCTGACTAAATTGTGCCAGATGGCCTCTGTGTTGCTGTTATGTACTGGATTAACGATATCATGAGAAAGAATGTAGTGAAAGCACAGAACAGTGCGTCTATCCCATGTGCTAAACATCCAAAAGCACAAAAAAATCTTCTTCTGCTTATTGATACAGTGTTGAGGTGTTAATTTTGTGGCTTGGTTTAGACGAATAAACATCTGAAATTATTAGCTGTGCTGCAAAACATGTTCATGTCCCAGAACTGGGCTAAACTCCTACAGAATTAATCAGCGGATCGCTGCCTGGTTATAAGCTTTTATGTTCTACCTAGGTTTACGGTGTTGTTGGTGTAGTGGTTGCATGTCAGCTTTAAAGCAAGAAGGTCCTGGGTTCTGTGTGGAGTTTGCATGTTCTCCCTGTGCATGCATGGGTTTCCTCCAGGTGCTCCGGTTTCCTCTGTCCCTCTCTTTCTCTTCCCACTTGATTCTTCCCCTGGAGGTTCCATTGCCTAGAAGCGCCTTCACGTTGACTTGGCGAGACATTTGATGCAAGTTGGCTACTAACAGCAGTGGAGATAGAAAAGAGTGCTTCAGAAACAGTTTAAAGAGGAGGAATCAATCAAAGTAGGAAACTACTGTTAATAGTATTATAAAAAGTACAGGTAATATTCATAAATTTTTAAAGCATATGTATACTTATAAAATATAATAGTAAGTACAGATTGTTATACTGATGCTCATTTAGTTACATGTAAGTCACATACCTACACAGCAAAATCCCAAGTGTTGAATTAACACCCAGAGTGTATATATAATTCCAATGTTCTCGTATATACTCTCTGAGTGTTAATTTAACACTGGGGATTTTAGTGTGTATGTACCTTCAGGATGATTACTGTTTGGGCGACACATGGTCAGATAACCGCGTAGCCGGACTGTGGTGTATCCAACTGACAACTTAGGCGTTTGCTGCACTGTGCATTATGATCTAATGGAGATTCGTGAGAGTGACAAAGAAGTCTTTGAGGAAAAAGTCCTGCATGACCATTTCATTTTCTAGTCACAAAGGATGAAATAACCTTTAAAGGGACAGTGCGATGGCTGTTTGAAGAGAATATCCTAATTAACATCACTAGTGTTATTAAAAAATAGATATTATAGATGGAAATTTTGTTTACAAAGGATGAATTATGTTGTAATATGACTTCAAGCTTTGAAAACTGTTCAGCCGACAAGATTTCAGAAAGTCCTTGTTGCCGCTCATTCCCATCCACGCTACGTTAGGATTCCAAAACTTTTTCGATTTGTAATTTGAAAGGCTATTTAACAAAACTATGACTAGTATTTTGGACATTCATGCATGGGTGTTAGTTCCTGGAAGGAAAAATGGAATTCAGTCAAAAATAAAGTCCCCTGTGTCAAGATAGCACATTGTGTCCGCAAGATCATTACGCTTTCTTTTTAGTAACACAAATATTTAGTCAAAATATTACTGTGTAAATATGACTAATTTTCAATTTCGTGATGTAAATCCGTGTTGAGAAGTTTCGACATTTTTTTGTTTGATGAAGGCAGGGGTATGCGCTCTGCCTTGACATTCATTAGCATCCTAATATTTCTTATGCAAATGTAAACAGCGAGTACAAGGATTTCAGTTTATTACATTCTTAAGACCTAGCTATTAATTATTTATTAATAGCTTAAGTCCTAGTTCAGTGATCATGCCTCAAAGGTGTATAGCAGCTGGCTGCACCAAAACATCAAAGGATGGTGTTCATTTGTTCGGGTTTTCCGTCCTGACCCAGATGAAAAGAAATGCGTGATAAATGGATTAGGCGAGTTAAACGAAAACGGGGCCTCCCGGTGCACTTGCAGCCACCTCCACCATCTTATATTTTTCCGTCAATCTTGCTCCAACTTGCTAACACTCATGCATTCATGATTTGCTTTAAAATAAAACATGCCGCTGCCTTATTCTGGAGTTGCGGAGTCTTTTTATTCGCTTTAATTGATTGATATGCAGCCGGAATGAGTGAAATTAAAAGGCAACTGTTCTAAAATACGGTATAATAAAACACTTATTTAATCTCGTCTGCTCGGTCTGTAATGAGAAATCTCAGCCCTCACCTTCAGCTCGGTCTGTATTAAAGATGTCAGGCTGAGATTTCTCTGTACTGACCGAGCAGACAAGGATAATAAGTAGTTTATATTATGACACATATTAAAAATAAGGACTTGAAACATTTCCATCTTGTCAGCTCTTCGTATGGGGTGAGTACCTGTCTGACATGTGTGTCAGGGAATGTTCAAACACCGTAAACAAAACCAAGAACAATTTACACCGTCCTCCATGAATGATTTAATATTACAATCACAATATGCTTGCATTTTCTGATTTGCTTCATTTTGCTTTGCAGGATCTACCGTAGCTCTCAGTCCACTTCTATAAACCCCACTGTGTTTTTGTTCCTTTTGGGTGGAATGTTTGCTGAGCTCGAGTTGTACCTATCCGTGACATTCTTCATCTTTCTATCAGTAGCTCCCAAGAACAACCACTGCTCTGAATAGACTGTGGGCTTTTCGCCTGACTAGCAGCTCTGCTACATGAATTACTCTATTAGGGTGAGCAGCTTACTTATTTTTACTGACACCTACATTACATTATAACTGATGGCTCTGGGGTAGCAAAAGTGTTTAGGGTTGCAATAAAAGTGCTGCATCTAGCAATTTCCCTAGCATCTAACAAAGACTTATTCAGTATTACTCTACCTGGTAAAGTGCTTTAGTAGATGCAAAGTTTTGGAAGTAGAAATACCTGGAAACTGTGCAAAGCGGGGGATCACTACAGATCGAATTGAGAAGTCCTGATCAAGCCTACTCGTCTCGAGAGTTTTGTGGCTTAGTGTTTATTTGCTCAGGGTAATTTTCAACTCTGATCAGGTTTCCTAGGTTCGTTCAGGCTTCAGGAGCAGGTAAGAGCCTTCGGTACCAAGGGTGGAGTGGAGCACAGGGATCACGTTTGTTAGCAAGCTGCTGTAAATGGAGGGCTCAGCCTAGAGATTCCACTTTAAAGCTGACTATACTACAGGAACCTGCTGAGGAACCGGTTTCCCTCAGCACCATACGCCGCTCTCTGAGGAATATGTAAGTAACATAAATTGTGCTTCAGTTAGAGCATCAAAAAAGTTAGTTAAAGTTGGGTTTTTTAACATAGCTTCGTAGATTATGCTCAGCTATGCAATAAATCTGCTGAGGGGTTTATATTGAGGTTGTTGCATTAAGGAGACTTGGCGTGCTGAAAGTAGGCATTGTTTGTAGTAATAGTAATAGGATGATTTAGCCCCCAGTGGGGCATTTTCAGGTAAATTTACCCTAATTAATACATAATAATACATTTATAGGTGGCCCACACCCTAGTTATAGTAATATTGGCAACTTCTGTATAAGGAAAAAACAATTGATCAAGAATTTGTTTGAGTTTATTTTGAATGAGTGTTGGCTCATTAGCTGATAAACACATGGGTACTAGTGAATATGTTGAAAAGACAATTTAATCAGTTATTAAACCACAAAATGCCAGTTGGAGGTTTGATGTCATCACAAATTTTTGCCTGTCTATTTATTTAATTTACTCAATAATATGAATCAGGAATATAAATCTAGAAATGTATTACCACAAATGTAATGAATGGCACTATATGATAGGGTCTTGGCACAAAGATCCAACTGGCAAAAATCTCAAACTGAGCGGACATTCATTACAATACCATTTTTCTATTGTTGAATTTTCTGAGCAATTTTATATAGATTAGGTATAGATATAGGTGCGCGCACGTGTGTGTGTGTGTGTGTGTGTGTGTGTGTGTGTGTGTGTGTATATATCCTGCCGGGCGAAAAATGTTTTGCTGGGCAGCCTTTAGCTTTGATTACAACACGTAATCACCATGGCATTGCTGGTTCAGTTGGCTAGGTCGAAGCTCAGCAACATTATGTGGCAATAAAATTAGGTCAGCTGACCTCTCGTATGACCAGGTTATCCCATCGAGGGACTTTATCTTCCCTAATGGCATGGATATGAAATTGGGGCTCAAAATAGTGAAAGAGTGGTTCAAGGGAGCAGTCCTGACCTTAACCTTATTGAATCTGTGGATTATGTTGGAAAAGAATTTATGGAATGGGAAAATATGTCCCATCATCGGGATGGTCCATATTCTCGTCTATGGCGAGTACACACTGTAATCAACACAATGCTAGATAGATAGTGTATATATATATATACAGATATACAGCCAAGCTGTCACATCAAAACCTTTCATGGTATCCATTTCATCTTTTTTTCTTCCTCTCTGCCCTCTCTCTGTCCTGCAGGTACCATTAGCAGCTGAGAGTCAGTATATTCACAATGCCAGCTGTAAATGAAATGCTGGTTCTCCATGCTCTCTTGGGATTGGCAGCTATTTTGGCCTTCACTAAATGTCAGGACTTGCCAAGTAAGTACTGTATATAATTATTTGTTTTAATTACTGTGCTGAAGAGCGTACCAGAGCGTCACTCTAACCATCACACACTTTATCCGAATTGCTCCAGAGTGTGATGTCATTCGTCCAGGCGATTGCAGTAGGTGTTTGATGTTCTCATCTGCAGTTCCACCTGCAGGGAGCAGCACAGAGCCACACCAGACCATACAGACCTGTACTGACCTGTGTACTCATTACTCTCCATTGCAGTGTGCATTATGGGTGTTCTGTATTATCTATGGCATCTATGATGTTGGCCTTTCAAATGATTTATTTGCTGTATACAATTAGTAGTGAGGTATAAATTACTGGTATTACCCTCTTGGATGCCCTTACTATTACTGGTTGTTATTCTAATTGCTGTTAACTGGGCAGAATTAAATCATGCTTTCATTATATTCCATTAAAGACTTTCACACCATAACAAAATGATTGAATGAAGGATTTCTCTTCCAATTTTTCTAAACATTACTCATTGCAGCCTGACATGATGAGGAAAAGCTCAGCTCATTTCCATTCTCAACTAATTATACATACATATATAATGTGTGTGTGTGTGTGTGTATACATAATGTATGTATGTGTGTATATTTACTGTCTATAATCATCATCATTTACTCTTCTAGGTTACGACCTACTGGAAGAGTTCCGCTTGGTTGAGAGAAGAGGGGTGAGGCAGGTAAAAGGCTCGGAGCCAGACACAGTAGCGTACCGTGTAAACCCCAAGCTGCATCTCAGGAAGAGCTTGAGGTACTGGGTAAAAATATATAAATAAATAAATAATGCTGAAGTTGAATTGAAGATGATATTAATAGTAATTTATAGTACCGGTGCTAACTGGATCAAATGCTTTGAACATCTTTGAAAGTGAACCACTGAATAATAACCTGGCAATTTTTTAGGGGTTAATTGGCTCCGAGAAAAAGTCACGTTAGACACAGATCGTGCGCAGGTGGCGCAAAAGCTGCTGCATGCCAACCCTGCAAACTCTGCCAAGGTTTAAATTGAGACAATGTTATACTTAGACACATGAGAAGTGTTTAGTCCCCTGCGACATGTGGTGTTCAGAAGGAATGGTATTTTTTTTTTTTAACGTTCATGAGTTTTCCATTGGTGCTTATTTTCCACTAAGTGCAATCATTCCCTCCTCCAAACAATAGCTCTTGTTGCCCTTTTATTTGATAAGTGCTAACCGTTTCCGATCAGAATTTACTGTCGAGTCGGATTACTGAGACAACACACAAAGGAATTTGATTATATGAAGAGAACAGCTATATATTTTCTTTATTTACAACTATTCGAAAAAATTAACAGAATTGAAATTCCTCTAGAGCTTCATTTAAGTACAATATAATATGCTGCTGGGACCATAGAAAGCCACAGTGGCTTAGTTCTGTTCTTCCAGAAACAGCAGTAGTTTCTCCATGTGTTAGGTCTTTCCTAGTTGTGTGTGGGCCAAGCAAGCTGTCCTCAATGAACTCCTCCAGCTTGACAACCAAATCATGTTTACATATGGAGAAGTGCACATTAGTGCAAAATCATCCACCAAGTGCTCAGGCAAAATGTGGTCAACAGCATCAAGGAAAACTGACAAAAAGTTGAGTGGGGGGGGGTCTCCCGAGTAAATGTGCGCACTAACAAGGATTGCAAAACTGCATCATTGTTCTCGGAAACATTAACTACTAATTTCAATAAACTGGCTTTGCTTGAAAACAAACAAACAAAAGAAAGCCACAGAAGCTATAACACACAAACCAGCTGAACCATAAAAGACATGAGTGTGGCAAAAAATAATAGGCATGTGGCCTACATTAACACAATTTAAAATCACCCAAAAACTGTATACAAATACAAAGCTTTGATTGTCTTCTTTTGTAAAAATGGTTGTTGCCTGTGGAATGATTAGATTTACTAATTTACTGAATTGTAAATGTTATTACACTTGCATTTCCTGTATTTATACATCAATCTCTCCTGCTAATCAATCACACAATCTGTGTTTTATTTAAATCTCTCTAACGCCAAACATTGTGGCCAACCTCCTATTCCTCCAGCGACGTCTACCCAAAAGGTCTGCCTACTGACTACTCTGTAATAGCCACCTTCAAGATAACCAAGGATGAGGCAAAGGCATCCTGGAACCTTTGGCAGGTTAGCGACCCAGAGGGCCGGGACCTGGTCGGGCTACGTTTTAACGGGGACTCTAGAACGTTGGACTTTTTCTACAGCAGCCCCAGCAATACACAGATGCTGCGCACCTTCCATGGTGTGGAGAAGCTCTTTGATGGTGAGTGGCACAAACTGGCACTCAGTGTGAAGGGAGGCCAGGCGAAGCTGTTGGTAGACTGTGAAGAGGTGAGCACTGAGCCGCTGGCTGAGCCGAGGCCAGTCATCATTCGTGGCTACACCTCCATCGTCAAGAGAACTGCGGGGGATCGCTCTGTCTCTGTGAGTAACACTCAGGAATGCTATTTTGCTAAAATATAGATTTACCATACAAAGGATAGAGTGTAGCACAGTACAACTGAATGATATACAATATACATCACAGAGTCAAATGAAAATCTATGCATTAAAATATTAATATAAATCAACTTATGGAATTGATGGAGCAATAACTGATACAGTATTTGCAATTTAAAAAATCCACTAGAAATAAATGATTGCCATACTTACATTTATTCTAGTAAAAATAGTCTAGCAACCCTTCATATACACCAAAATGTCAAAAATTGTCCGGACAATGTTAAAGAATCTTTAAAAAAAAAAGAAAGAAAGAAAAAGAAAAATCCTGGATCTAGAATTTGACCGAGATCATCTTCGAAATTTCATGGAGTCTTCCATCTTCCAAAGATACACCTCTGGCAGAAATTTCATGAAAATTTCCACAAGCTACTTTTTAGAAAAAATAATAACGTACACCGCACCCCCTGCTAGAACCACGTAGAACCTACATCACAATCTTAAAGAATCATTCATTCATTTTCTGATCCACTTTATCCTAATTAGGGTCGTGGGGAGGCTGGTGCCCATCTGAGCCGATTCAGGGCAGAGTACTCTTAAGGAATCATTTAAAGAAAAATTCTGGGTCTAAAATTTGACCTTCAGAATTTAAGGGCGTCTTCCTTTCCAGATCCACACCTCTGGTAAAATTTTCATTAATGCACTAATTGTTTTGCAAGAAATAATAAAGCCCATAGCACCCCCTGCTGGGCTTTTTTTTAAAATGACACGTCCAAAAAAAATCATCCTATATCACAATGCTTAAGAATTGTTTATTATTTATTTATTTATTTATCTTTCTAAATCTAGAGTTTGACCTGATCATCTTCAGAATTTAAAAAGGTCTTCCTCGATCAAAACCCCACCTCTGGTAGAAATTTCCTGAGGGAAAAAAACAAAGGTGTAATCTTGCTTACAAACACACAAACTAACCAAACGTAAATGTAAAACATATCCATGGCAGAGGTGAATTATAAGAGTTATTATACAGAACATATTAAATAGTTTATCATCTGAGTGTTGTGCCCTGGATGTCCATAAATTTCAAATTCAAATTTTCAAATTCAAATTTTATTTGTTGCATACTAATTATACACAGTACAATATGTAGTGAAATGCTTAGTGTGACTGTCCAAAATGTAAAGAATAAACTATCAAAGTATCAAGAAAAAAAAAAAGAACAATAACTAAAACTATTTAAAGGATTTTAAAGGTCAGTATAAATATAAAAATGCAGAAAATAGAAAATAAAGAAAATGTATAGAATAAAATAAAATATAAATATAAAATAAAATATAGGATGTCATTGCTGAATTAGAATCTATACCAAATCAACATTAATTGGTGTTTTCAAAAGTACAGCCGTAACAATCTAGAGGTGAATTATAATAAATAAGTCTCCTAATCCAACAATATTGGCCGTATGTTATAACTCATGCAGGGTTAGGTTTAGTCATTTCTCAAAGACCATAAGCCCGTTTAGCTCTACAGAGATTTATGTTGGTCAGAAAAGTTTTAGGCTAACATATGTGATTGAAGACTGCAGAAATCAATCATCCACACACCGTGCTAGAACAGGCGTATAGGTAAATATACACACTGGTGCCCTCTGATTATACAGGTGGACCTGCAGAGGATGCATGTTTCCTGTGATGCTGACCAGGCCTATTCTGAAGGCTGCTGTGAGCTCTCCAGTGTGGTGAGTCAGCCAGTGGTGTGTGTGTGTGTGTGTGTGTGTGTGTGTGTGTGTGTGTGTGTGTGTGTGTGTGTGTGTGTGTGTGTGTGTGTACTTAAAATGTCTAATCAGTAACCTTTACTACTATTATCCTTCCCCTTGCTTTCGGCAGTGTGGTGGACATGCAGAGATTGGCCTCAGTGCAAGTAGAGGCAGAGCTACATGCAAATGCCTCCATGGACAGCCAGGTCCGCAGGGAATCACAGGTCCAAAGGTCGCCATTTTTCCGCCAAACCTCCCCCCTCTCCCTGTAGCTATGTACAATGCTGATGGTCACACTTTTCTGTCCATTCACAGGGTCACCAGGGTCTGCCAGGAGAGCCTGGAGAACCAGGGCGAATGGGAAACTGGGTAAGTATTGCATGCCAAAACCTCTTGCCTCCACCTCATCCAGACTCATTTAAATGATGGAGCTTCTGATAGAGACTCATGAGGATAGAGAAGCTCAGGAAGGAAACATGCCGACTCATGAGCTAGGGGCTGCCCTGGAAATGAAAAGGGAGTAGGAAAGAGCAAGAGAAATGGAGGCAGACAGTAGGAGTGGACCTGGCGTTGGAGAGGAGTGAAGTTGTGGAAAATGGCAGCGAAAGCACTCCATGATGGAAACAAAGCTAGGAACAGGCCTCGCTTCGAGATGGTAAATGTCGCGGCTCACTTCACTCTTCTAGCACGGTCATATTGAGGCAGCAGTTGTGGCCATACCCAGCCTTTATTATGATTACATAATGCATGACCAAAAGGAGAATCTCTGGCTCACGCACACACATTTATGATTTGTTAATTCATTTGTTAATCTGTGGATGTCCCAGGGTGTTAGCACTCCTCTCTGTGACATCATCACAGGGTGTGTGACACATTGGCAGAACATTGTGACAGGTAGACAAAGCTACAGAGGGACACGGTGTTCGGCTCCTGGTAGAGAAAGTAGTGTTAAGTGGTCTGCCCATTGATTGGGACACCCCTTAACTGGATGCAGTGTTTAAAAGCTCTGCAGGTGTGATGTCTCTAGGTGGTAGTACCTCTCTCTTTGACATGATCACATAGTATACAGGTCAATCAGTACGTAGGTGACGCAGAGTGCAGATCATGTGGCACCCTGGCAGGACATCATGACGCTGAGTCTGGCCCCCTAGTGAGCACCACTGAGTGGTCTGCTCATTAAATGGGACATCCCATAATCACCATGTTCAGTATATGAGACAGCGTCAAGTAGATAGGTGTCTGGGAGATGAGAAGCTGACCCCTTGTAAGAGGTCAGAGGTATAGTAAATCAACTCAGTGCTTCATGTCAGACAGGTTCATAGAGTAGAGGAAAAAAAATTAGCACAGAGGAAAAGAGTCTTAGTTCAAGTGCGAAGAAAGACGCCGACTTACTACTGTCTTGACATGTTTACGTAGTTAACGGTGTAATTAAGAATTAACAGACCAAGTGTTTGTTAATCCAGCTGACTAGGTAAATATGCAAGGGCGTAAACCCACAGGCTGGTGACAGCAGCCTCAAACTGAGCAAAGCCAGAGAGTCGACAGCAAACACAAAGGCAGGGTTTCAGAATCAGCTTAATTACAGGACGAGGCACAATGCATCAGGATCCACTTACTTGGTATACATTCTGCTGTTTTTTCCCCTCTGGGCAGTTCTTTTTAGTCCAGACTTTAGACTTGTCTTTGATCTGCATCCAGTTCTCAGTAGTGAGCTGGAAAAGACAAATATCTTCAAACCATGGCCCATGCACAAACCCATCTCGTCTTTAAGGGAGAAACTCCACTATGGAGCCATCAGAGAAATTATCCTCAACCTTAACAACACGGGGTGTTATAAACACTCAAAAAATCAGTTCTGATTGAGCGTGTGCCTGCTGTGTGTTTTGCAGTCAGACAAATATGTGTTTACTGTTACTTTGCAGGAGACGGCAGATATCAGCCCCAGTGGGTGGTATTAAATACACCAGACTCTTACCACCTCTTCCCAGAGCTCCATTTTGTCCATTTTGTGTCTATTTACCACACTCGGCTAATGAGCGGCTTTCAAATGAATTTGTTATTAGAAAACAGGCGCTAAGAGGATAAGTGCCTGTTTGTGTCCGAGAGTGATTAACCAATATACTAGCAACTAGACAAAGAGAGACAATTAACCAGCTGGGTCAACAATTAAAGGAGCTGTGTCATGATTTATACCCATATTCACTCGACTAAAATTTGTATAAATATGCAATGAATGTCCAAAATACTAGTCGATATTTTAAATAGCTTTTCAACTTGCAAGTTAAAAGGGGTTTAAATCCAAGCAAAAGGCTGAGATTTCTCTGTAAAGACCGAGCAAACAGGTTAATATGCAGTTTATTATAAGGCATTTTAAAACAGCGTCATTTTATAATTCACTTCAGTTAGTTTTTTTTATTCCGGGTGCATATCAATGTATGTAATGCATTATTACTGTACTCAGTCAAAATGAATCAAATATTTCACAGCTTTAAAACCAGGCAATGGCATGCTTTATATTTCTCTCTAAGTGCTTCAGTTAAAGGAGCTGTGTCATGATTTTTACCCTAATTCAGATGCCCAAAGGGCGTGTAAATCGAGGGGTGTATTGTATTTCAGCTCTATAAATGTTTAAGTCTTAGATTTTATTATTTGATCAGTAGAGAAGCTATAAAATTTTATAAAGATACATCATAGGGTCGATCTTCATAACAGTCCACGTAAAGACAACCAGATAAACATACATACACACTATTTATTTCTATGCATTTTTTATTTTTATGTGATCCCTTACGGTAAGTAAAGCTTAACGAGAAAAAAAAAACCACCCCCCCCCCCCCCCAAACTCCTACCAGACCCTGACTGCTGTTTTAGATTTAGATGTGTCATAGCAAGCACTCTATAGTTAATTCGGTTTAGATTAAATAAAAAAAGTAAGCAACTTCGCACTGCGTCATCCTGTGCAAATATGCCTGACTAAATTTTACATGAATAAAAATCACTAAAAAACACTGACACACCCTCTTGTGGGTTCTCGTTTCTATAAAATAGACAGCAAAACGCTGTAATAAAATTCAGTGTTCTGAAAACGACTAAATTAAGACTATTATATGCTTCACAGGAATGATGCAATCTGATTGGTGTGCTATCTTGGAATAACAGACATTCAGACTAGAGGAACTTTTTCATAGTTCCTATAACTGTTAGAGGAAGTGTAAGTGACATTAAGTGTACAGTGATTTATTGATGGTCAGTCTTGCAGACTATTTAGCAATATCCACCTTGCCTTTGAAGAATATTTGTTATTCACTTTGTATTAAATTATTCATTCATTCATTTGCCGAGCTGTTTAATCCTACTTGGGTTGCGGGGAGGCTGGAGCCTATCTCAGCCAACTCAACTCTTGGGGCAATTTGGAACAGCAAATTAGGATTCTGCCATATAGGATTTTAGCGATGAAACAAATGAGGCGGATGTGCTAACCACTACACCACCGTGCTGCCCGTGTCCACAATTGTTCCACCACATAATATAGTGTGTCATCTCAGCTGTCATGCTAATCGCAGGGTTTTATTTATTCATTTATTTATTTATTTATTTTTATATGGCATTCGAAGGGCAGGACAGTCGAATGGTTATATTGGTTTAAAACCTGGTGCATTAATACAGAAGTCAGTTACTACACTCTGGTGACAGGTGTGTGTACATATTACAGATTTTATGTCGGCTTCAACACCCAAGCAGATTTATTTAAGAACTGAAGCCCCCCGTTTTATAACATCCATCTGTAACCATGTCATTGCTTTCTTACTGAAGGGCCGACGAGGAGACACGGGAGACTATGGAAACATCGGCAAACCTGGTCCTAAGGCAAGTCTCATTCGCTTTTAAAGCTTTTTTTCTTCTACATTATTCTGTGCACGACTAGTTCTATAGAGAGAAAGCTGAACTGGATTAAATGTGTTTCCTTAGGGCTATGCTGGGATCAAAGGAGAGAAGGGAATGCGAGGACTGCATGGTCCTGAGGTATGAATATAACGTGTACAGCACTTGTGATTCAGCTTCAAAACATTAGCAATGCTAATGAATCTTCTACTTGCAGGGTGACCGAGGGCCTAAAGGCCTGAAAGGCTTATCAGGTGCACAAGGCCACAAGGTAAGAAGCATAGTAAAGATATCGAGTCCGACATAAGCTGTCGAATTCTATTTAACTCTTCAAACACATGCTTGTATTTATAATTAGCATGTATTATATGACTCAACTGCGCAAATAAATGCAGTGAATCATTGTTTTTTTCGGTGGATTTTTACTGCATGGTATTCTTTTAACAACCCTAGGGAGTGCGAGGGCCTCATGGAGAAAGAGGAGAGACCGGGCTGGTAGGAGAGAGAGTAAGTTGGACCAGAATTCAATAATTGTTTGAGCCCATTTTTAAGAAGCGACTGTTTTGCAGCAGCTCATATCGTTGCTGGATTCTACGTGACTCATTTGCTCCTTGTTGTCTCTTCCAGGGTTCCGTGGGAGAGCTGGGGTACCCGGGAATTCCTGGATATCAGGGAGTAAAGGTACTTTTAGTGCCATTTGTGGTTTTAATCACAAAAACAGCTATCTACTTTGTTTGCTCGGGCAGTTTCATTGTTTCCATTTGTCCATCTCTTAAGGGAGATGAAGGCCCTGCTGGAAAGGATGGACGTCCAGGACCAGGGGGCCTGCAGGTATGCAAGTGAATTGGAGGCATAACCATATAGTACTCAATTATCTACCACAATGACATTTAAGACCCCTGGTGCACTTGTAACGCGAAAACTAACCACCTCTAAATCACTCATGCATGCATTACATGGGAATTAAATTTGCCTGTAGTTGAGTTTACAGAGGTATTCTTCTAGACCTATGCCCATGGCTCTGGCTGTTAAGTAGTTATAGGCTTCGGCTATGGTTTTTATGTGTTATGTTTTATTAAGGGCATCACCGTGCAAACACAAAATCAGCTGGAGACATGAAGCTGCTAGCTGAATAACAAGGATTTTAAGCTTGATAATTAGCAGCAACTTGGATATGTTGGTTAAGTATGAACAAGGACTGAGATCAGGGACATAATTCTGTTATTAAAAGTGAAAAAAATGGCCAAATGCCACAAAAGCACTTCTATTTTGTCCACACCAACTTAAACACAGCCATCATGGATCCTATTGTAATCGTGTTTATATGGTTTAGTTCATCACATGTGTACCTTGAACTGTTAGCAAGAAACAGAAAATTGGATAAAGACTATGGTCCTTCTGCAAATTGTTATACTTTTATAAATTCATTTAATATATACTTCACTGGAATGGTGAAAGCTGATTGGTTCCGTAACTTGGGACAAGAGACATTGGTATATTATACATAGGAACGGCACAATCTGGTTGGTCCGCTTTCAGGTGGTGTGATTGAAAACACATCCTGATTGGATAATGCCTGAATCAAAATGATGGACACGCCAAGCTTGGAGCAAATGTCATCATTGTCCTACTTATATATAATATATAAAAAAATTATAATTTTAGTTAGTGTTGTCTTATATTTTTACAGTATTCTAAAAGTTTGAATGAGTTTAAAAACACATTTTTATGGAGTGCGGTTTACTTACATTTCCATGTAGTATATACTACTAAACTCTAATACGTAGGATACAAACAGATGCCATAGAGCATTTAGCTCTGCCTGGAGTGTGCTGAGCTTACCTGTAATCCTGTAATGGTTAAAAGATGTAAATTCCAACTATAAAAAGCTTGTTTTAGGTTTTTTTTTCTTTATGTTTCTGCATAGTATGTACTTAAAATAAATATTCTAAATATACTAAAACTTATAAAAAGAGACCTATACATCTATTCACACACATACTGAGCTTATTTGTCTATCATGATTTAAAAAAATTGAAAAATAAAACATAAAAATTTTGTTTCAGTGTGCTTTTTTTTGGTTATGATCCTGTGTAGTACAGTATATACTAAAACAATTATACACATCACATCAGGCTCGATGGTTCTTTCCCGGTAACCTGTCAGTGACAGCCACTGCACCTCTGGTGAATACGTGTTAATCATCCACTGTGCAAACCTGGAAGAATGCTTGAGTCAAATAAAAATGTAAAAATAAACATGTGGTTATAGTTTGCTTTTCTTATGTTCCTGTGTAGTATATGTTCTAAAACAAGTATTTGATTCAGGCTCAGCGTCGGAGTTCAATCTTAGGGGCTATTCAATGATATCCACCTTGTCTTTGGTGAATAATTGTTATTTATGACGTATATTGCGTCATATCATATATTTATCACATTTTCACTACTGCTAAAATTAAAATTTTTTTTTTTACAAATGGTGTTGAGTAAAATGTATATTTCTATGTTTGGTTAAATGATCCTGGTGTAATAATGTTGCTGCTCTGCTGTGTTTATAGGGTGTTGTGGGAGATCCTGGTGAAAGAGGACAGCCTGGGGAAAAAGGAAAGCCTGTAAATATTCTCCTTCTTATATTATTCTGTTAAATTTTATAAATGCATTAAATTTAGCAATTTATTATAATACTTTCAGTATGCACTTAACTCCTATTCACTCTGTCCAGGGAATACAAGGGCCTAAGGGAAGAGTTGGAGGCATGGGAATAAAGGTAGCCATAATCTACATGCATCACATCACAATGTAAACAACAATTCAATGGAAATATGTGCGAATAAATTGAAAGAATCTGAATTGTTCAGGGTATTGTTGGCGATCCAGGTTTACCAGGAAGGGATGGAGACCCTGGGATTGAGGTAGGCTTTGTTACTGTGATGTTAGTGTGTGTACGATGTAGCTTCCCTCTACACGTCTTCCATCTCACATTGTCTTATTGGCTTGACTTGTTTCCTCACAGATGTATCAAGGACCACAGGGTCATGAGGGCAATGCTGGCAAAGCTGGTGAAAGGGTAACGTCAGCTTTACTTAAAACCATCTGCGTTAATGAACAAATGTTACAAGTTGCTATAAAATCAGTATAATATTTTTCAAACAGGGTGAAAAAGGCGCTCAGGGGCCGACAGGGAACATGGGTCCTCCAGGACATACTGTGAGTACTTAATATGGGCTTCTACGATCCACATCAATTTTATATTTATTATTATTATTTTCTTTTGCAATTTCTTGATGGTTTTGTAACAAAGCTACATTCATAGAAATGAAACATTGTTTAGGGTCCACAAGGATATAAGGGTTCAGCAGGGAAGCCAGGAAGACCAGGACTCATTGGGCCTCCGGGAAGAACGGTAAAGATATTCCTAAGACCCCTTGAAATACAAATGCTATATATTTTTAAAAGTGTTTCTTATCCCTAAATGTGATGTTTTATTTCTAGGGTCATATCGGATTACCTGGAAAACCAGGTCCAAAGGTAAAGTACCCAGCTTGCTGTGCTCTAGAACGATAACCTAGATCGCAGTGTATGTCAGTATGCATTAACCATACTCACTTATGACAGTAGAGCTAGCATAGATTATTTCTACTAGCATTTCATAGCCATAAATTCTAATTGGGTTTTTAAAAAATATAAGAGGCACACTGCATTGCACTTCACTGGTTACGGAAGATTATAGGAAAATATATATGAAGCCAATTATTAACTTTGTTATTTTGATTTGGATATTTGTGGACTAAATTTATATCCCTATAATCTATAGTCTATCCTCTCACCGTGGCATGTGTGAACTCAAAGATACCAATGATTGGCTAGTGTTCCTATAATTAAGAGAGGAGTGAGAGTACGCCACCCCTCACTCATCCATGGCTCATATGGATGGTTGTGGCATTGGGCCACGTTGCCCATGGAGGGGCAGTGGTGGCTCAGTGGTTAAGGCTCTGAGATACTAATCCAAAGGTTAGGGGTTTAAACCCCAGTACCACCAAGCTGCCACTGTTGGGCCCTTGAGAAAGGTCCTTAACCCATAATTGCTTAGTTTGATGGATATGGGTGTCTGCTAAGTACCATCAATGTAAATATAAATGTTTTTTAGATAATAACCGATTTTGAGATGTTATGTTAGTATATGGGAAGTTCTCAACCCTTGGTTTTACTGTCTTGCTGTGGGTTGGCTTTGGAAGGCTGTATTGTTCAGTGTTAGGCTTTGAATATTAACAATCTTCAGTATGTTACAAAACTGCTGTTAGTGTGTCAAATAAGATCTAAACCAGGCAAGAACTTATCTGTCTAAACCGGCTGTTTATTTAAGCCTGTCCAAAAAAATCATGTCAGGGCCATTACTGTAACATGCTTCATTCAAATCCGGAACGGAAACAAGCAACAGGTTACTGACCAGTTGAGCTGGTGCTGATTCCATATTCCGACCAGACTGCTTGTTTGTACTATTTCAAAAAGAATGTAGTTGTAGGGTAAACCCAGGAAACCCAGCAGATGCAGCCGAACATGGCTGCGGTTTTCTGACAGCATGGGATCCCCACATGTTTAAACAGTGCTGTCATGTCTACCCTGCCTCGTGTACCATGTAGCTATGCATAGCCAGCTGGCAGCCAGAGTATCCACACAAGAAACTGTCTGTTACTAAAAACACTGACTGCTCTGTTCTTCTTCCAGTAGCAGTTCTCTACTCCAACCCAACCTTTGTGAAATGTTCTCGTCTTAATTAAAAATTCATTCAATGGAAATCCCCATGGACTTGAACTGTTTTTGTTTCAGAGCCACGGTCAGAGCTGAGATAATCTCACAGTAAGGATTTAATCCCTTAAGTTGTGAAATTAGTATTCAGACCTGAGACATAAATACACACTATTCCAAAGTGATGTAAGAGTTGCACACATGGGGTGGACTTGGCCTAAAAAGAAGTGTGTCTCAGTTACGTGCGATTCGGATCTTGGACATTTTTCTTCCATGATATTGGCTTCGGCTTTAATGGGGCTGAAAACAAAATTCATGGCATATAGTACTATTATGAGTACTACGCTTATTGTTTGCCATCTTCTCATTCATAGATCACTGTTTTAGTCTTTTTTACTTTTTATATTTACGATTGACTTTTCAGCCACATTGTACTATGTCCATCCATCCATCCACCCATCCATTCTCTACACCACTGATCTGTCAGGGTCACGGGGAAAGCTGGAGCCAATTCCATCTGACCTCAGGCAAGAGGCATGGTACATCCATAACAGGTTACCAATCCATTAAAATGAAACACATAGATCTCACATAGCCAGCTGATACATGAGCCCATTGGCTGGGAATACCGTGGCCATTCTATAATGTACTTACCTGAGAAATGGCGATACATATGTGGCAATTGCTGTTCCATGTACATTTCATTAATAATCAAATCAGTAAAATGGATCTGGTGCTTGACCCACAGTTCATTTTAACCTGATTAAACCCTCCGTGTATGGAAGCCACACCCTCCCAAAAAGCAAATAGTTCCCCGGTTCTCATGTTTTCCACTGTAAGTGCCTGGACCACTTACAGACCCCGGAAGTCAACCCACCATGTGAAGCTGAGGCTTAACTCAGATATAAACTGTTTATAAACAGATATAAACAGATATAAACATATAATCCACATGTCTTTGGACTGTAGGAGGAAACCCAAGCACCAAGAGGAAACCCATATATGCACATGGGGAGAATATGCAGATCATACATACAGTCAAAAGGCCTTTGTCAGCTGAAAGGTTGGAACCCAGAACCTTGCTGTGGGGTAATCCCTGATTTTTTGGAAGTTTGAAGGGATATACATGTGTTTAAAGGCAGTGCTCTCTAATGCCTTATTCAATAATAATCTGGCACACTCGCAGCTGAGAACAGATCTGCATTTTGAATCATCTCCATGGGGAGCCAGAAAATCAGTGCATACTGATACATAATCCCTCTCTAATCATGTATGATTTCCTCGTACAAACACTGACATGACTGATATTACCATGCCTTGTTGCATTATCATGTATCGTTATAGTCTCATTGTTTGAACTGATCATTAAATAAAACATGTAGTGGACATCGACAGTGAATTTAATGAAACCTGAAACTAATGATATGCACATGGAAAGTAGATGCAGCACATAAACACTTTCTCATTTAATCGTATGAAAAGATGAGAGTAAAATTAAAGACATCACTTCTACTTAATTTCTTTGGGATTTTTGTGTGTGTTGCCTTGTAGCTCAGCTGGAGTGACATGTAGGATCACTATTTGTTGCCTTCAGTTGTCGTCCTCGTCGCCGTCCGTCATCACAGACTTGTAATCCTCAACCAGTCAACTTATTTTAACCACACTGACTTTTACAAAACTTTATTGAACCTCCAATTTTGTTGTATTAAGTTGATTTTTTAGGGGGGGTCCCATTAATTTAGTGGTTTATTTTATTATTAGGATTTTTAAATGCTATTGGAAATAAGCAACCAACAAAAGGCTTGTCACGGGTGTAAATTTTATATACATACATACATACATGTGTGTTTGTCTGTTTGTGTGTGTGTGTGTGTGTGTGTGCGCGAACATATATATATACACACACATACACACCAGTGTAAGGAGAGCTAATAGTTAATTCTGAGTTTTCTTTTATTGACTGATGGTGCATTTCATCTGTTCATTTGCAAGATGTGCACAACTTAATGACTCAAAGCTGCAACAACATCAATGTAACAGCTTTCAGCTGTTTTTTTGGTGAAACATCAAGTGGACCAATCCAGAACAGACCTTCTTTTACTAACTGTATAATTACCCATATCTATTTTTTGAAATGTGCATGAGCAGAAATCCCTCAGGCTGTAGGAGACAATAAGTGGCAGTATACACTTAAAACATGGGCATGTGGTGCAGTGACGAAGACGGAGATGAACATTAGTAAGAAACTCTGTTACTGTGGGATTTTTAATCCAGAGTATTTCGACATATTCTGCCTCTTGCACCACAAATGTTCTGCCTCATGTAAGGACTGGCAAGCAGTTTGGCAGCAGTCAGAAATCTACAACGTAAGAACAAGAAATGGAGATATGGAGACGTATCCAGCAAAAACAAAACCAATCACTGTTATATACTGTTGTTATGTATACAAAAACATTAAGTGTGTTGGCCCTGCAATGTTCTGGCGAACTGTTCAGGGTGTACCACGCTTTCTCCCAGTGTTGGCTAAGACAGGCTCCATTCTCCCCGTTACACTAGCAGGATAGGATTGAGTGAGTGAGGGAGTGATAGAACAATGCTTCTCAAGTGCTACTTTTACCTGTGACCAACATTTTGTACATACAATAGCAGGATACCTCAGCTTTTCTAGTCTTATTATCTTTTTGTTAATTGTATATTCTTCAGGGAAGTACAGGTATTCCAGGAGCTCAAGGTGTAAAAGGCCAAAAGGTAATAAACCTTTTATGTATCGCAAAAATATACCTCTTATATCCCTGTTTTCATGTATATGCACTTGATCATGTTAATTATTTTTTGTTACGCAGGGCGAAAAAGGACCTAAAGGACCAAAAGGCAGGGTAAGGTTCACCCTACATCGTACTGTAAATTACTAAAATATAATTAAGAGTTTATACTTTTTCTGTACGACAGTTGTAGAACCGTAATTAACTGGAGTGTACAGTTAGAGTAAGCTTATGTAAACATATGTAAACAATATACATCATGTACTGTACATTACTTCAATCCCGATAGTGATTGTTACTATAGATAACTTAATATATGGATATGTTGTATTGTAAGCAGCACCCCTTAAGCAGCAGCACTGTTCCACTAAAAGAAATTACACTTGGGTTGAGTGTTGTATGTTGCCATGCCAGACAGCCTGACTGACTGCCCCTAGTAAGGTTATTATTAGTGTTAGTGTAGCAAACTATTGCTATAGGAAGTTTATGTAGCAACAGAGTAATACAAAGAGTGAAGTATGGCAGTGGTATTAGGTTAAAGGCCGGCAAGCTGGCATAGTGGTTAGCAAGAAGGTCCAGGTTTTCAGTCCCTGGCTTGGTGAGTTTGCATGTCCTCAATGTGCTTGTGTGGGTTTCCTCTGGGTACACCTGTCTCCTCCCACACTCCGAAGACATGCACATTAGGCAAAGTAGCTGTTCCAAATCACCCCTAGGTGTGTTGGCCCTGCCATGGATTGGCGAGCTGTTGAGGGTGTACCCCTCCTTCACCCTGAGCCATCTACCTGCAATGCTAATAGGATAAAGCAGTTTTGGAAATTAATGAATGAATGCTATATATAATATACAGTTATAATATATAGTTATATATAAGCACTCTTTGTTGAATGTTGATTGTCCACTTAAAACTGTTATTTGTGTACGTTAAAGATGGGGGATCAAGGTGAGGTAGGGCCACGAGGAAGCCAGGGCAAACGAGGGCCAGCTGGAGATCTTGGCCGTAAAGGCAAAGAGGGGATCAAAGGTGTCCGAGGAGACGAAGGACCGGAGGGCTATCAGGGACCTCCAGGACCACCAGTGAGTTTACTGGCTGTACCAAAAGTCATATTTGTTAACTTTTATGCAACTTATATTAATTAACTGCACAAGAGTTTATTAGCTCTTTGCCTGAGACTATAAAGTCAGGATGCTGCATTTCTAGGTTTTGATGTAGCTACAGCAGCTACTAAATTTGTTCTAAAAGCGATTCAAAATAATAATTATTATAGCAATAATAATTACTCAAAATACACAACATAGACAGAGTCTTGTCTTCACAGATATTTCCAAAAACACACTTTTGCACAAACAGCATTTTTCGAAACTATCTCTGTTCAAGAGAAAACAAACAAACAAACAAACAAACAAACAAACAAAAAAAACCCTCACTTTAAACATTTTAAAAATGTTCAAATCGACATGCCAGGAAAAGCATATCATAAATTGTTTTGTAAAATGCCTTAAGAACAACGCATAGATTTGGCTATTAGGAGAATGCAAGAAAAACACCAACATGGGCAAAACATCATTAAATTCAGTAACTACTTTATACTGGTCTGGGTCATGGCTGACACAAAGTGACAACACAAGGATTGATGTGGACTGATAAGATGGATCTACTGCTTTATGTTACACATAGTTTTTATCAAACATGTCTGTTTGTGATGGATTCAATAGCAGTAGAGCTTGTATTATATTCTTGCATTTGATTATAATGGAGTAACCAATCAAATCAAATTGTAAGCATGTTATCTAATAAGAAAGTATAGCTCACTAAGTAACATCAGCAAAAGTAAACAAAATCTCACAATAAAGCAATTATAGGTATAGACAGCAGTTGTTAAAGGTTAATATTATTCAAATTTCTAGATTAATTTATTACTGTGTGCAAAATCTTAAACCGATAGATTTTGTTTTGACAATTTTATCGGCTGAGATGGGCGCCAGCCTCCCCGCGACCCTAATTAGGATTAAGTGTTTCAGAAAATGAATGAATGATATGATTTTATGGCCATTTATTTGAAAACTGAGTCTCAGAATGATGATGTCATGAAGGCCCAAGTTAACGTGTACAAACACAGGATTTTGATACATTCACGCCACTTATTGACAAATTTGTGCTGGAGATGCCAAAAGACTTAGATCAAAATCATTGCCTGTGCAGCAAGAAACTATATAAACACCATTTATATATTTATGCACAAGACATGAAAAACTGAAAAAAATAATATTTAAAGCCACACTTCTCCATGTTAACTTTGGCCTTGATGATGTCATCATTCTGAGATTCAGTTTTCAAATTACCATAAAAAAATGAAAATGCAAAAAAATCTGTCTAAGTTTCTGTAAACAGACAGATTTTAATATAGAGTTTTGTTTGGGATTAACTTTTAACAAGTGCTGTCTTCTTTTTTTTTTAATTAATAAATCAGCAGGTTTGTTAAAACCGTGTATTTCTTTCAGTCCATATGAAAACATTGAAAGCTAAGTTTCTGACACTGAGCTCTTATTGAAACATTTTCACTGACCCAAAATGCCATTTTTATGTGGCCAGATTGGCAAAACACATTTTTCAACAATATCCACATACACGTGGTGGTAATTACTAAAGAAAGATCTTTATTAAAAAAATTTTTTAAACATTTTTTTTTTGCTCTCTCACTAAAAGGATTTCAGAGGATTTGTATACTGTGATTGTGAAATTAAAAGTTGCATGAACACATTTTGTGCAATAATGCATATGCCATGTCAGTGTTCTACTAACAAACTAGTATTGCATCAACTGAGTTTCTTTTACATTCTCTGATCAGCCAGTCTTAAGGAAATGGATCTTCAAAGACACTTTCATTGTACCACTTGGCTTTGCATGCATAAAATGTGTGGCAACCATTGTGTGTCAAGAGTGCTAGTAAACACTTCCTCATTAGTGTGGTTTGTACAGCTTGGGGCAGGCTTTTCGTTTAGCATGGTCTATAAATCTGTAATGATCCCAGCAAAATTTTGTTGGCTGCATTTGTTTTTCCCTCATTACAATGTTTCGCCATTTCCTTTCCAAGCTTCAGTATAACACAGGGCAAATCTGCCCTTAGCTGGCTGATTTGTTTCAAAGCTGAGGCTAAGCCAGTAGTAATCCATGTGGTAATAATTTCTCTCCCAGGGCCCAACTCTCCCAGCCCAACATGTTATCGAGGTCTGCAAGCGTGTGGTGTTGGAACAGATGTCCACATTCGCCAACTCTGTGAAGCGGACATGTGCTGCTGTGTGTCCGCTGTACGGTGATGTACCCATGGGTGCCCCTGGTCCACCAGGACAAAAGGGACCACCTGGACCACCTGTGAGTCTAATATTACTACATGGCAGAAAACTAAAAAGAGTGGTAAATCTAGCATTGCTAATGCTTACCAGCCTTGAGATGTGGTTTGATTCAGACATCACATGATTTTCAGCCCCATTTGACATCAAAAACTAGTTTCTGCCATGGAAAACAAAGACAGGACTTGTACCATACATCAAGTTTCTCAATATTACCTAGGCCAAGCTTTATACATACTGCATAGGTCGAAAAAAACACACTCCTCAGTGCATGATTATTCTACTGGTTAGAATAAAGACACTGACAATTTCCAAGGCTCTATGAAGACACATTAAAGGTTAGAGGCATAAGCACTTGTTGTGAAATAGTCAGAGAGAATCCCTGATCTTCAGTTGGAGTGAAAAATGTTTTCCATGTTCCTTTTTTTTCTAAATGATCAAACATTTTTGCTTGGGAGGCTCAAAAGGCTGCCAAAAGTTCACCAAGCCTCCAATGCATGTAAAAAAGGAGAAAGTTATAAAATTCATGCTGTATGGGTTATAAAAACCCTCTGCACAAGAATTATGGTGGGTTTTCTTTCTTTCTTTCTTTCTTTCTTTCTTTCTTTGTTTTTTTTAAAGTCATATGACTTCAGATGCTTTAAAGGAAGACTGAAAGAGTTCCAATGTTATGATGGAACTAAACTCTGTAGTCAGCAGAACCGGTTTAAATGCACTCACAGAGTTGGTTAAATTTATGCGAAAATTATAACTGATGCTAACTAATAAACTGTGTTACTTTTACTGATCTGCCTTTAGGGTGATCCTGGCACCGATGGTGTTGATGGAGAAGTGGGGCAGCAAGGATTCTATGGAGAGCCCGGCGATCCAGGCAGACAAGGCATACGAGGTAGTAATCATTCGTAGTTACACTTTTCATCTGCATATACAGTAAAATTTATCCGGCAACAATAAGGTGCAGGAGCGTCTTTCAGTTGGTTAAAAAATGTGGATTGAATAGCTATACCTTTTAAGCCATGCTTTTTATTCACAAAGTAAAAATTGCCAACATGTTTCAACGGCGTAAGCGTACTACAGCTAGCCAGCTGTTGGGCTTCTAGTCCAAGAAACCATGTAAATGACTGAGAATCACACAGATACAGTACATTCATAGAATGCCTAGGGATGTTTGAAGAAGGATTACAACATTCATGACCTTATTTTATATTTTTAAAGGCTTAATTTAAATATGTTTAGTTCCTGATTTATATATCACAGGTCGGAGGGCCTTGGTGTACTTTTGCAACTGAATAATTGAAGATTAAGGGCCTTGCTTAAGGGCAAAACAGTGGCAGCTTGGTGGTACTGGAGCTTGAACCCCCAACCTACTGATCAGTAACCCAAAGCTTTCCAACTGCATCACCCCTGCCACTTTTCTAACTGAGACATGTGAAAAACTTGAAACAATTATATCTAATATTATTCATACCTTTAATCTTTTGCCGAACCACTTAATTTTACTAGGGTCGCACAAATGCTGGAGTCTATCTTCTCCAACTCTGGGCGATGGTGAGGTATACCCAGAACAGAAAGTCCATCGCAGGGCCAACATACACTCACACCAAGGGGCAATTTGGAACAGCCAATTTATCCTAATGCACACATCTTTAAGTAAGGGAGGCCACCGTGCCACCCGTTATTAAATAGTATCATTATGGATGCTAAAAATATTATTATCTTCAAAGGAAGCACAGCGGTTCTGGAGTTATCAATGGCTCTTCGGGTTCTGGAGCAAGTTCTGAGTTCAAATCTCAGTCTTTCTGAATGGAATTTATATGTTCTCCCACTGCTAATGTGGATTTCATCTGAGTACCCTGGTTTTGTTAACTGCCTGTTTCCTCCAACAGACCAAAGACATGCGCATAGGTTGAATTTCTACGCTAAATTGCCTCTAGTTGTGATTTGAATGGCTGTACGTTTACCAGTTCAGGGTGTACCCCATCTCTTACTCATGGTCAGCTGGGATTAGCTTCAGCTTCCTTCATGACCTGAACAGATTAGCAGTATAGATATTGGATGGATGTATAGATTGGTGTGGTAGCAGCTTGCCATTAATACAACTGTTTGGTTTTCTACGTTTTTAATGCAGGTGATCAAGGAGACCAAGGAGACAAGGGTCCAAAAGGTTATGGTTTAACTGGTTATACTGGAGACCAGGGACAAAGGGGTAATTTTAAATCTTTCCATTCACAGGAATCTCTTTTACATTTTTCTTTACAATTTCTCATCTGTATATTTTAGTGTTTAGTTATGTATTTTGCCATACATCTCTTTCGGCAAGTCCTTTTTTATCACATCACAATCAGAGACAGATTTATCATAGCTTTATTTTACTCTATCACTATACAAAACAACCTACTAATATTCTCTTTAAACAGTCTGGAGGTTTGATGTACAGAAATTGGTGTGATATCATTTGAATGGCCAATCAAAATTACGAGTGAAGTGTGAATGCACCCATGACTGTACATGGCATTTAAAGTCAATTCTTTTGTAAAGTTGATACCACTGGAACATCAAAACAACTAAGTCAAGATCTCAGGAAAAATCCTCCACAGGTTCAGTTCCTCCTTAGGAGCAATTTCCAAACAACAAAAGGCACCACAAACATCTGTACAAACAACTGTCTGCAAGTATAAAAGTCTTGGGACCACACAGACAGAACATTGTTCCGGAAGGAGATACAAGTAAACGGCTGGGGAACAAATACAATCCAAAAGATTCAACTGAACCCCAAGACAACAACAAAGGAATTAAATAAAGCATCTAGTACCAAGTATCCACCTTTACATAAATTCCACATCATGGACTGGCCTGAAAGGCTGTAATAATCATTAAGCCCCTACTCTAAGAAGAAGTTAGAAAAAGGTTTGCCGTTGATCACCAGCCTCTTGGAAGAGTCTTTGCTGGTAGGATAAAACAAAAATAATTAATTGTTTGGTCATGATGATGGCAGCTAAGTAAAAGTGATGAGGTTTTTAATCTGAAGAACACAATCCCATGGCATCACGAGAAAGAAATGCTTAAGCAGTAGCCCAAGGCATCAGACAGAAAGTTCAAACTTGGTCACAAGTGAAAGTCTGGGTTGGGCTATCACAAAACACTAAAGTGAATCCCAAGTAAAACGTGTTGAAAATTTGTGTTTGAACAAGTAGACCCGAAATCTGACTTTGATTACATTATCAGGATCAAGAGCACTCAGAGAGCGCAAACCTCTGACATGCCCAGCAATCCCCAAAATAGACAAACTGTTAAAAATCATAATGTCAGAGAGGCACTTCCAGAAATTTGTCCTATCTCACAATGTTCAAGAATCTTTTAATTAGCCACAATTTGATCCAGATCATCTCGGAAATTTAAAAGTCTTCCTTGTCCAAAGTGCCACCTCTGGTAAAAATTTCATGAAAATTGACACAAATTCTAGGGAAAAATCCCATCAAAAACGCTGTAAGAAACTTGTGGAAGGCTACCACAACCATTTGAAAGGAAGAGGTAATGCCACCAAATACTAACAATATGAACACTGATATATTTCACAGTAAATAAAAGAGGAATATGAGTAGTACCCTAATTGATGTATGACAGAAAATGTATGGCAACATGGAAAACAGTAAGAGTCTGTTAAGTGTAATCTGTTGCACCCTGTAAGATGTTAACCCTCATATTTATAGGTCAGCGTGGGCGACCTGGCAGAGCATTTGATGGACGCCCTGGTAATATGGGTGAGAGAGGCCATGTTGGCCGACCTGGCCTGAGGGGTCACTCTGGACTACCTGGGGTTCCTGGTGTTTGCCTGACTTCAGGGTGTGGTTTGCGCAATGGGACTGTTGGTAGCACACCCCAACGAGAATCCCAGAGCTCATCCCGGCGGACATCACAAAGACAGCGGGCGCGCCCGTAAGCTTACAGGATAAGTACAGTTGTGCAGATGGATAGTGAGCCAACAATTCATGTAAATAAATTTATAAATGCTCTCCATCAAAAGAACCATTATAAAACACTTATTGTTTTTGAAGTTTCTGAAATATTTCAATGGAAAATGTTTCCAAACTTCATGAAGGCCTTTCCTGTAGTTCCACAGTTTCATAACTTCACATCCAGGTCAGGGTACTGAGGAAAAGGATTTAATACTACATGTGTCTCACTGGACTTGTACAACAAATTTACCTAGCGCCTATCTCAAAGCTACCTCTATGGTTGACTGAAACTTCTAGACATGGTGTGATTTTCATATGTAGGTTTTTAGGCCTAGTTGTTGCTTTTGTTAAAAAAAAAAAAAAGAAAAAACTTTAATCCAAGCTTATAATTTTTTATAGTTTTTCTTCCTTTATTTTTCTTGCTTATACTTTATGAATTTTAGCATACTTACATTCTTTTGCTTCACCTACCAGCTGAAAATTTTATTTACAGTTCTCAGAAACCCCCCAAGAAAATTTTTGCCAGGAGGATGGTGCCACCTTAGTGTCTGTTAAGCAAGTGTTCAGTATTCCACCCGAGTTCAACAAATGACTATTATATACTTTCAGATACTGTCCCCAAATTTTTTTCCATATCTTGAAGAGTTTGAACATTTTGAAAGTTGAGTTGACATTCTTTGAAAACAAGTTGTTTCTTTAAAGAATGTTTTAAAGCTATCTTTAGCTTTTTTTTAATAGCAAGTGCCCTAGATTAATTTGATTGTAATATACGTTTCAAATTGTATTAATGAAAACAATGATAAATACAATGGTGCCCTTATAAATAGCATTTATAAAAAAAGTTTTGATCAATAATATTTTACTTATGTTTATAACAAAATGATGAAAGTTATTTTTTGCTCAAAGCAATAAAAAATCCAGTTGCTCCTTTTGACTTCCCCTGCAATCCTTCTCTTAAAAGGACAATCATATGCAATATCCATCTATAGAAAAAAAATTGTAAGGATGGTCCAGTTGGAATGGTGTTATTTTTAATGCTTAGAATAAATTTTCTTTGAAGAGTCTGATAAATTCCTCTTAAATATATTTTTTGCTATATAAAAGTTTGGTTCATGACTTTTTTGGATGGTTTTGGATGTTTAAATTTCTTGAGTTTAAATCTTTCTTTAAACTTTCCTCTTTTTTTTGGGTGGGGGCGGGTGGGGGACGGGGGTTGGGGGGTGCAAGAAAAAAAATTTGGGTCCAAGAAGGGAAGCTGGACAGGATCCATTACTGTTTTTCGATCTTTACTCATTATTTAGATTTGCTCCACCAGTGGGTTAAATTTCGTTGCGTGTTTATGCGTGTAACTTTTGAACTGTTTGACTAAATGAAAGAAAAAATGGATTCCTTCCTCAAGATAAGTTCAATGTACACCATGATGAAAATTTTTAACATATTAGATTTTCCTAGATTTTGAATTTTGTAAAAAACTGCTATTCTGACTGGCACCGTTGTTGGTGCTGGCAGCTATATTTTAAGAAGAGCTTTGGTAGGCGGTTTTCATGTTGGTCAATTTGGACTAATAGGAACATGAATAAACTAGTATCAAGCCTTACATCATTTTGGGTTATCTGCTGTGGACCGTTCATAACACCTACATAATAAAATCATGGTGAGCCTGATGTTGTTTTTATGTTTGTTTGTTTTTTTTGTAGCCATTTTAAGATACTGGTGAGCTGAATGTAAACAGTCATGAGAAATATTCAAATTGACATGATTTTACCTGTTAAGGCCAAAGGCTGAGATCGATGACTTCGAAGTTATAATTTTTTTATTATTTATTCAAAATATTTTGAAGTCAGGAGAAAGGTGCTGTATGCTCATGATTGCTAAAGCCGTTTTTGTTTCATTCTAGACAAATTCCATAAAAAATATGAAACAAAACATAGAAATAAAGTATTTGATAGTAAGGACGTATTTTTTTATTTTTATTATAAGGATTAGACTTTTTTATCAGCTTGTTGCCACTAGTCTTGAGAGTGGACTGCCATTTTCTGGCTAGCTTTCGCTGGGAGGAGGGGAGAGAAGGAACAAAGATTGCAAATAAGACAGTTAGGCTACACCCTACTGACAGCACTGTTGAGTGAGGGTCTTTGCGCAGCCATCTTTGTCATTGCTACTCAGTCTCAGATGTGGCAGTATAAATAATACAAAAAATAAAAACAGTGACGTTTTGACAGCTCAGGGCTGCAGGGCTTCAATGCAAATAGTACTAGCTATTTAAACAAGATGGCGGACAGATGTAACCTATCTATCTTGTATGATATCTGTGAGGAGGAACATTTAACGTGTGCCATTCGTGCAATAATTGTTCATCTTACCAGATGTCAATGATGAATAAGTATGCTTGTAGAAGAATACCAAGAATTCTCTGGTGGCTCTTCACCAATCAGAAACGAGAAGATATTTTGAAGGTGAAATGGGATGAGGGTGATTTCTTCACCTGAGGAAGTAGCTTTTTTATGCACAAGTTTACACCAGTATTGATGTATTTTGACAGAAAGCCACGCACCCTTTCCATTCCTATGTTCTGGTTCCTCCCCACACTGGTGAAGATCAGCACTTTTTATCTTCTATCAGCTCAATGACCAACAGTTCAGCTTGCTGCATCCAGATCACTCATGGATGGACTGCCAGCTGCTGTGTTTGGAGATCCATTGGAACAAAAGTGTGTGGTTGCATCAAAAGGGTGAATTACTGTTTCTTGCACGGCCTTGTTTTTTTAGAAGCAAGACATATGTTTGTGCCCAGATGTTCTTGAAATTCCCTACAGATTTGAGGTACATCACATTCCATGATCTGGGATCTTCAGGAAGTTCCTACCAATGGAAAATGTGGTTAAACATGCCCTTCATGGTCTGGTTGCAAAAGGAGACAAGACTCTGGTTTTTGAGTATATCATTTGACTCTCCGCACATTTTGGCGTGTTATGAACTGTATTACTACTAATACAGCTCTGACTGCTAATTATTTTTACAGGTTTGTCAGGGCCCGGATGTTATAAATAACCAATGAACAGTGTTATAAATAACCAATGTGTGTAAGTGCAGAAGTGTATAAGTGTAATTATGCCCATCACCACAATGTAGGGAAAAAAAAAAAGCAGTGGCCCCACAACAACCTCTCCGAACACAATACCTTACTTTTATATGTGCACAAAATTTGCCATTAAAATATAAACCAATGTTAGCCAGATAAGATCTCTGCCAGGAAAGAGCTGTTTCCTTAACCTCAACAATATTTCCAGTCTATCTAGAGGAATAGTATGATATATGGTCTCAAAGTAAAAAGACACAACCCTGGTTGGAGGCCAGTCATAAGAAATTTACTGTTCTTCCCAATGCTGTTCCAGGACTGACTGAATTATCTGTTCTAGCATCTCAGAGTTAAAAAAAAAAGCTTTGAAATCTAAGCAATGATATAGATCAGTATTTTGATAGTGATTCAGCATTTTAAAAGCTTTAGGTACAAAGCAGGTGCCAAGTAATGCAAGCAGTAATGTGTTGATTTTTTTTACCTGAGGGCCAATGGGTGCAGATGGGATTTAGTATTTTTTGATAACACCAAATAAATTCATTCCGGCTATCTGTTATTTAAAGCAAAATTCATGAAATCATTTCTGCTACAAACAATTGGTATGTGTTTTTCAGTGGCTGTTTCAGGTTGTTTTCCTAGCTTTGATATTATATTAAATCAATATTTACGATTTTATTTTTAATGATAGTGGAAAGATACACTGGCAGAACAACAGTATGACCTACATTTGTTCTGTAGGTCCACACAATTTAGAGGATAACCCTTTTAACATTTCAGGGCAAACCAATCGAGGTAAATATATATCAAGATTTATTATTAAAATGTGTCATTACAAATTTACCCATAAACACTGCCTGCTTAATGCTGCATCCAATATTATGGCTGGCTAACTTCCTTAGGCTATGGTCCTCCCATGCTCATGTATCGTATCCTGCAGCAAGGGTTCTCCAGCGGTTCCAGTCTTGGGCCATTGCTGCTGTAGTGTCATAGAGATGATCGGCTGAATCCCTGCCTTGAAGCCTGACTGATAAATTTCTCGGTGGCCCTCATATATCCCAAACCCCCACAGTTAAAGCAGAATCCAATTTGGATTTTCTTTTGTCACCCTTTTGGAGTGAGGCAAGTCCTAATTCACTCAACTTTCGGAGACCAGTTGGAGAGATTTTGGCCGGTCTTGGGGACTGATGTTGACAGCCGGCACACACAAATTATCTAGACATTAAAGGAGATTAGCTGGTCTGTCCTGACAGTTTGTAGTTCTTGGCAAAATCCTTAATGGAAAAAGTGTAGAGGAATGCTTTTTCTTCTTGCTGCTAGGATGGAACTGTAGCTCAGTCACTTTGTCCTTTTATCAGCAGAGTCACTAGATTCCATCCCTACCTTGAGGAGACATTAATATAATACCACATGAAATGGGACCAACACTGCCTGGTTTTGTTAACAGCAGAGATAGTCAAGCCTTCCTCTCCTTAGACAAATATTATGACATGAAGGTAATCAGCTGCTTCTTATGATTAGTCAAAGTTGAGACTAGTTATTGCTGCTGCTATTGAAGGCTCTGAAGTTTCTGTTGTTTAGTTGACTGTTGCATATCCAATTACTCTGGATTTATTCACAAGAGTGAATATAAACATGTGGTTTCCGGTTCATTTAAACCCAATTGTAAGAGTTTAGGTATAACCATTCTCGAGATATTGATTTTCAGCATAATTCTGCTCTCGACGCTGTCTTTGGTTTCTTCAAAATATCCATCCATATGGGGCTTTAAGGATGTTATACCATTCTAATTGTTTTTTTTTTTTTTTTACTTTTTGTGCACACAAGATCAATCTGATGACATTTTGAAAATATCTCCCACCCAAAAAAAAACAACAACAACAAAAAAAGAACATATAGAACATAAAGAACTGGTCTTATATTTTTAATGTGTTATAAACTTCTACCTGTTTGCTTGGCTCCAAAAAACAGAGCCTTGACCTGACCAACTGAAGCAACAATACCATGGAGACTATACGCGGTATTCAAGCTAAAGGTGGTCCAAAAAATATTACAGTGTAGTATAGCGTATTGTTGTACTTACAGCATTATCCTCCATAAATAACACCTTTAAATCATGCTATTGCTGATAAGGTGTTTAGACAGTTACAGAGTTACAAAACAGTTACAAAGATCTCTGATTTGAGGAAGTGTTGTAGGAAGCATATTTCTGCCAAGAAATCTTTGGCTTACACTAATTTTCCAGATTATTGCAGTTGTGTAAATGTGTGCATGTCTGGTGCCCTGCAATGTTCTCCTTCCCATTCAATATGTAATGATCTGTATCTGTACATATTTAAATTCTCCTTGGTTACAAGCTGTACTCTGTTCCATAATCAGATATTCCATGGTAGCCTTCAAACCATCACTATTAACCTGTGTCTGTCCATAGAACTGGGTTAACAGCATGATGCTACTATATCGAGAGGACTAAAGTGTTGCTATTCATGGAATACATGGAAAGCAATCAACTGGCTGCGATATGACAAAAACACATCTTAAATCTACTGTACAAGAAATATGTTATGTCATTATCATCACAACAGTGTTTTATCAGGCTCTGCTAAACATGAATTCCACTGAGCTGTTCAGGGAAAGTCCCCTAGAGTTTCACATGGAGTTCTTCTGTGCCTTCGCATGATCCCCTATCAATCTGAGAAACAGCAAGGAGGCGGTGTTGGTGTGGTGTTCCCTCTTTGTATGATTCACCAATTTCTTCCATGGAAATTCTTATAAATTTCTCCCCATCCCTCCAGATCGCTTGCACTCTCTGTCAGTAAAACTTGTTTTAGTTACTCATCACACATATTTTCTATGCTTACTAAAAAGAACATGCTAATTGTGATTTAGTATGTAATATTTTTGTCCGTTACAGCACAAACAAAGCATACAAATTGATGAGATTGATGCGTTGTATAAGCACCAACAAGTCAGGATCATTGTAGTGTATCAAAACATATAAACAAAGGCACTCGTCATTATGTCACTGACTTCGATGTTCTGATTTCAGCCTACTAAGGATCAAATTCACATTAAAAGGTCAAAAACATGTAATAATAGCATGTTGCTATAATAAAAGCAGGAAAATGCTATTAACATTTATACAAGCGGTATAAAAACTAATGGAGTTCAGCATGAATGCTTGTTTTACTTCCCCTAGCCACTCCTTTCATCCTATAAATGTTTACTTTCTTCAGTAAGGAAAAGAAGAAAAAAAAGGTTTGTTAAATGAAGTTTCTGATTTCAAAACATTTCTTATTGTTTTAGGCATGCCATATGTTTTCCACAGTCTCCTGACTTGATAATAGTAGGTCTGAGAAAGTCCAAACTACACAACTGGTCCAAAATTCATCATTTGTCTGCCACATCCCGCTGCTATTTTTTCCTATTCAGGAAACAAGCATAACCTTCACCCTATAGTCATGACTTAGCAGTCAACTTTCGAGCCAAATGGAATATCCAGTCTTACAAAGTCCAGCTGTACATTTCAATTACCAGGAATCCAGTGAGACCCACAACAGATACTCTGGTTTTCAAGTCATTGCATTTGAACACATCAATCATGGATCCCACAACCACTGATTAAGCATCCATCAAGGTGACAGGGACTCTGCTGGGATCAGCAGGTAGAACCTGTATAATAGCTACACAGCTATCTGGAAATCAGTGGCAAGATGTGGGACTAGAATAAGGTCGAGCAGATTAATAAAAGAAGTTTGAGTGCTTAAGCCTTTGGTCTAGGACAGCAAATATGCACGCTTAGGCGAGGATGTGTTCCAGAGGATATAAGGGCTGATTCAGTCAAATTTGATATAGATACAGGGTTTGTGGTTAAAGACGGAACCTCTGCAGCCTTATTTATTTATTTATTTTTGGGTTTTAGCCCGGACATATCGACGCAATCATGTAGTACGTCGAAGAAATATTATGATCTTAAAATAAAACTTTGGATATATTTGTAAGGTCCAAAAACAAAAAAACAATGAGCTACAGTAATACTAGTACTGAAATTCTATTAGACGAAGGCTTCACTTTTTTTATAGATTAAAATTTATGGCTTTTGACGATGATACCATTTTGTGTTCTATATACAAGGCTATATGGAACTGTCCCTACTTATGTAGAGGAGATGCAAGTGAGAAAGTGCTCTAGGCATAGTCAAACTCAGTGTTCTAATGATATTAGTTTGATCTGTCTCAAGTATCACAGGGGTCCAAAGGTGGTAGATCATTTACCGTCAGTAACAGTAACATTGGTGGGGCAGCCATGGCCTTGTCTGAAATTTTTATAATGAGTAGGTGATCAACCAAGGATGTTCCCAGTAAAGGTACAGTGTGTAACATTTTAGAAGATCTATTAGCGGAAATCAAGTATATCATCAATAAATAAGTTTTCATAAATTTATAATCATTAAAAAAAGTCACTGAGTTTTCAGATTAAGCTGTTTGTATCCACATGGGGAGCGGGTCCCCTTTCATGAAGGCCGCCATCACTTTTTACATTGCCATGTTTTTACAGTAGCCCAGAACCATACAGCCTGGATGAGGATGTACGAGGGACTTCATTCAGCAGAAGGGGAGGAATGAAAATTCAGTTGAAACCTTACCATTACATGCTGCTAGATACCACTGAATCTTTCACAGTGTATGTTACATTTTTTTTGGAGAAATCCATGCACTGATGACATCATAAACAGGATAAACATTTTTATAGAATCCTTATCTCACATCTAATTTGAACAAAATTTGCTATATGTATTCTGAATCAGAAGTTTTAATCTCAGACCAAGTTCACAATTTTGGAGGTAAGTTAAATTGAACATGGGAAATCCCATTTTTTTGAAAGTGTGGTTATACAGCAGGCCCAGCAGGGGGTACTGTGTACTTAATTATATGGCTTGGTGGAGGTTTGCGCTGTCTTAGTGCACATTTGGTAATATTTATTTTTAGCTGTACCATTTATTAGTTTTTTCATAATGTATTTTTGTTTATTTTTTTGCAAGTGTTTTATATATATATATAGAGCTCTCACACACAGCTCATAGCCTTATATATGAATTTATGAGTGATACGATACAATGTCATCAATTTTTGTATTAAGGTTAATTCTACATCAGTGAACAGCAGAATATCACTTGCATTGCTGTGTTTATTGTTTCTGCTCTATAATACACTGGTTCTAGAATCTTCTCTACTGAACTTCTTACCCTCATGTTATTAATGATTAAATGTTTAGGGGTTGAAAAAGATCCAAGTTTGTGGAAGTACGTAATGTACATTTGGCCAAGAAATCTTTGGCTCATGTCAATTTTCCAGAATATTGCACATTCTCTGCTCAGGTTATGCATGATGAGCTACACATTTTCTTAACTCCACTATCTCAACATGTGGGTTTCAGCTTTGATATGCAAGCATAAGTGAAGAATATTTCGAAATAGCCAATCAAACTCCCAGAAGGGTTCTAAATATTTTCCCTGAATACAAGAATCCACATGCAGGTACTTGTACTATTCCATACTTTCCAGTTGTCTTATTATCAAAGAATAAAATGGAGGTGTTGGAACATTTTCATATGTGTTCTGGAGCTTTTTAGCATCATTTGCTACATCTTCATAAAGTCTTTTAAAATGTTGCAGTTCAGTGTCTTGAACTGTGTACTACTTCAAACTTGAGTGTAAATTTTATGAAATGCATCACCAGCAGCATTCATTCATTCATTTTCCAACATGCTTAATCCCATTAGACTCACATGGAGGCTGGAGCCTATCTCAGCCAACTCTGGGTACACCCTCAACAGCTTGCCAGACCATCGCAGAGCCAACACGCACACAACCATTAACACTTGCACATAGGGGCAATTCGGAACAACTAATTAGCCCGATATTCATGACTTTGGACTGTGGGAGGAAACCGGAGTACCTGGAGAAACCCACACAAGCACAGGGAGAACAGTCAAACTCCACACAGAAACGCCCTCACTGATCCTGCAACTCGAACCCATTACCTTCTTGCTGTGAGGTGGATGTGCTAACCACTACATTACCATGCCACCTGCCACCAGCATCTAATCAGATAATTGCTATTATTACTGAAATAAGATGTGCTTTAATTTAGAACTGAGTCAATCAAAAAAAAAAAAGTCATTTGTTAGTTTCAAAATGCACAACACTTTTCAAATTTTATGCTTTGTTTAAAAAAACCACTCACACTGATCCCACCACGAGCATGTTGTATCCACATCCCCAGTGAATAAAAATATGTTGTTAGTATTTATCTAGTGCTTTAACATGGTCTAATTCTCTACCTGTTTCTAACCCTTAAGAATTTAGAGTGGGTGCTCTCCGAAAGAAATGACAGAAAGTGAGAGAGAGAGAAAGCAAAGAGAGACACCTAGACAGAGATGCAGGGATAGAGAGACGGCAGCAAAGTGAGACCGACAAATAGACAGACAAAAAACGAAGAGAAAGAAAGAGCAAAAAAAGAGCAGAGAGAGAAAGAGAGAAACAAAGCAAAGAATGTGAGTCAGATAAAGAGAGAGAGGATGGCAAAAAGAGACATACAGTGAGTAAGAAAGAAACACAGAAACCATAGAGAGAATGACAGATTAATTCATTACAATGATAGAGAGATACAATAAGAGAGAGAGAGCAAAAAGAGGTGACAGAGATGAAGACAGAGGCACAAATTAGTGCAACAGAGTGAGACAGACAGATATACAAAATCAACGAGAGAGAGAGAGAGAGAGAGAGAAGACAGAGCAAAGAAAGAGGTTCAGATAAAGATACAGAGGAGGGGAGAGAGCGAGAGAGAGAGAAGACAGCAAAGAAAGAGGTTCAGATAAAGATACAGAGGGGGGGAGAGAGAGAGAGAGAAGACAGCAAAGAAAGAGGTTCAGATAAAGATACAGAGGAGGGGAGAGAGAGAGAGAGAGAGAGAGAGAGAAAGAGTTGGAAAGTGGATGGAGAGGGCAGGCACATTCATTGGAGCAACATCTGTGACTCTGCAGCTTTCCAAAGCTTCTGCAGTCTAGTACTTTGCACAACCATGGCCACGGTATAAGTGTGAGGATGTACGAGGGACTTCATTCAGCAGAAATCCTGCACTACACATATTGTCTCTTGGTAAATTATTTTGCTTCTGACTTTATTACTAATGTATATCCTTGTGATTGCATGGCTGACTGGATTTGAATTATTGAAACTTTTGTTTTAAAACTTTGAATCAAGTTTCAGAAAGACAACCAGACTGAGATACTGTTTTATAGCTGTTTTTTATTTTATTTTATTTTATTTTTTCTCTCTTTCTGTAGCTGTGATCAGTGTTGAGCTAATACCAAACAAAGGCTTTTTTGTTACTTTTCTGCATTTCGTTGTTTTTGCATTTCGTTACTGGATCTGTTTTTCATTTCATGCTTGTGTTCTACGTTTAACAACGGGCCACATCATTCTCATGAGAACATTTACAGTTCACATGCATAAAAATGTTCTATTATATCGCCTGGCAGTCTCTGCACTTGCAGCATACGTAAGATATTAAGAGTAAGCATTAGTTTCTTGTTGTGGTTACTTGCAAATGAACAATGCATGGTGGATTTTTTATTTTATTTTAATGGACTGCACAACTCTTATAGACACCTATTTCTCTTTAACCTGTAGAGACCTGATCTGTAACACTTGTGGTTCTTGTAGGTTTAGCAAAGCAACCACACTATGAATGTGGATGAACTGTAGGACTCATAGAGGGGATCTCCAACATGGGAAGAGTACTTAGGCTTTGCCTAGTGTGGGGTATAGCTAATACCCCCCTGGACTGATAGAATGGCTCAGTGCTTAGCAATGTTTGGTTGATGGTTTTAATTATTCGAAATCACATCAATGTGGTTTCAGATAAAATAGTTTGACTCTTTATTGTTGCTTAAGGATTTTAGCTGACTTTTTCTCCTTATGTTGAAAAGTTTGCAGAACATTGTTAACACCAACACCGGGTTGAAATATTCATTACATAATTTCCTTAAATTATAGACAGAGCAGTAAGATATTTCAGGTATTAACAAATATTTGTAAAAGTCCCGCATGGTATTCCTTAAACGCTACTGGGCAGTGAACACACTTAGCAGTATCTCATCTGGTTGACATGGAGGAAGCTGTTGCACAAGGCTTTCTTGTCTCCCACCAGTTCTAAATAAATCAGCAAGCGAGCTGAATATAGCTCACTGCAAATTCCACACAGCATTCCATGTCATGTTGGGGATCAAACATACTGCATACTGAAGATATGCTGATATCAATTTCGTAGTAATTCAGGAGTAGGAAATATTGTAATCAGTGAGAATTTAATGAAACCGCTACCAAGCAAAGGTTATGATAAATAAAATGCCATCTTACCAGAAGGCACTGGCTTGCATCCACATGGGGTCAGGTTCATAAATATTCGGAAAGTGACACTTTCCAAGTTAAACTGGTATTCAGTAGGAAAGAAGCTCAAGAGGTTTAACAAAAGCATTGCATTAAACATTTAGAAATTACAGCCATATTTCACATACACTGTTGGTCTGCAGCCAGACAGCCCCATACACAGCAAACTGCAATGCACTGTGTCCTGACACCTTTCTATCATAGCCAGATTTAACAGTTTCAAAAATTTGTGGTACAGTAATTCTTCTGTGGGGTCATACCGAATGTATAAGCCTTAGCACCCCACATGCATTGATAAGCCTTAGGCATCCATGACACTCTTGCCTGTTTACGGGTTGTCCTTCCTTGGACCATCTTTGGTAGATACTTACCACTGCATACCAGGAACACCCCACATGGCCTGCCAGTTTGAAGATGAATAAACCCAGTCATTTAGCCATCACTAAATGACTGGGTCTATTTAGTGGCCATATGTCATCATTACTCAATTTTTTTCTCCCTCAATTTTCCTGTTTCCAACACATCAACATCAAGAACTGACAATTTACCTTCTCCCTAATACATTCCTCTCCTTGGCAGGTGCCACTGTTATGACATAAACAGTATTATTTACTTCCCTTGGCAGAATTCATAATTTTTTTACTGTTATGGATGATCTTAATTTACAGGCTCAAACTAATTAGATAAACCATCAATTATGAATATAAGCATAATTTCAATACTTCGATGGAAATCCTTTGTAGGCAATGACTGTTTAAAGTCTGGAACCCATGAGCATCACCAAATGCTGACATACCCACAAGCAGCTTTGCCAGGCCTTTACAGCAGCCAATACCAGTTACTACTTGTTTGTGGGTCTTTCTGCCTTTAGTTTTTGTCTTCAGTAATTGAAAACCATCCCAAGTGGGTTAAGTGCCATTAAAGAACATTTCCTTTCTTTGCCTTACGAAGCTCTTGGGTTACTTTTGTGGCATATTTTTTCAGTCATAATCCATCCGTAGTGTGAAAGTCTTTTCTATCAATTTTGCATTATTTGACTGAATCTGAGCAGAAAGTATAGCTCTATACACTTCAGATTTCATTATGCTAATTCTATCAGCAGTCATGTCTTCAATAAACTCCACTGAAACCTAGGTTCATTAGCAGCCATACATGCTCATATCCACCATGTCTGACAGATGGTGTGGTATACTTTGATTGTGAGCCCATCATTTCCTTCTCCATACTCATTTCTTCCCATCATTTAATCATGTTTTTTTCTGCCCAAAGAATTTTGTTCCAGAACTCAGCAGACATTCTGGCGAAGTCTAATCTGGACTTTTCTGTTCTTGAATGTTACCAGTGGTTTGCATTTCGAGGTAAACCCTCTGTATTTACAGTTATGAAGGCAAGATGTTGAGAAGGGGTTTTACATAACCAAGGAAAGAAGGTTTCTAAGGTTATCTATTTGTTTTGTGTGGTCTTCCAGGACCTTTTGGTATTGCTTGCCAGTGCATTCTAATGTTTCTGCTACCTCTTATAATTTCTTCTTCTTCCTCTTATTATTATTATTATTTTTATTTTCAGACCAATTATGCCCTCCTTAATTTGCATCAACACCTCTTTGGGCTGATTTGATTGCGTTGTTTTAAAACTGTGGTGGTGTACAAAGGCAAAATTGGGTTACTGTCCTACTACTTATATACTGAGTATGCAGCCATTTTTGGGAGTTTTAAAGCAACGTTGATAGTAGCTGCAAAAGAATTTTTAGTATTGTGGACCCAGGAGAGTATTGTAATGTTAAATCAAGCTCTCTTTTTGGAACATAGTTGTCTTCACTTTTTTGTCATGAATACATGTGTTTGGTCATTCTCCAGAACTGGAATTTCACTGTCTGACACTGTAAATGGATTCCGTGTGCGATTGGCAGAAAAGTAGAAATATCCAGTTCTGAGAAAAAGCAAGTAGGAGGGGATATGGTGACTGGCTCATATAAATAGTGGTGAGTTCCAGATTAAATCCCCCACCCACACTGGGCTTTGGGAAAGCACTGGGGTAAGAGGCCATACTTGTGTCTTGAGGTCAAAGCCTAGAAAAGCCCACTGATATAGCACATCAGCCTGTACTTACTCCAAAACTGAAAATGCTATTAAAATGAGTTTTAAGTATTAGTAATAAAAAACATCTCATTTTTGTCCGACCACAGATTGAGTGATGAACAGGCCAAAACACTTTCTAAAATATATGTTCATTGTTTATTACTGTGTTTTCATAATGTCTGCACATTTTCTTCTCCCGCTGGCAACCCTAATAAAATATGTGGTCTCCCACTGGAACCGTAGCCTCTCAAAATGTAATTCTGTATAGCCAAACCATGGCCATTTTTATAATGCTGTAAATATTGTATACATTTTGAGGGCCAATACAACACTGGCTGTTGTCACTGCTTCAGGGAAACTGCATTGTATCTTGAGCAACAAACGAAATGAATGTTAAACCAGGAAGGCTCTTCATGCAACACACCATTGTAATCAGTGTTTTTAACTTGAGGCTATCTAAGATATGTCATTTCACTTCTCTTTAGGTTCAAAACTGAGTCCTGGTGCTTCAGGATCATTGGGTGCAAAATGAGAGCCATGCATTTTGTCTTTTGGTGTCTGCACTTGATGTTTCTTCACTTATTCTGCACAGCCCAAGATGAGAGCATGAGACTAAGTAAGATGCTTCTCCTATCCCCATTACTACCGCATGCAGATGTCTGTTTCAGATAACATCATCAAGTGATTACAAATTTTTTTTTTGGATTGCTTAGTAAGCTTACTTCCTTTGCCTTGCAGGTTGCAGAACAGCTCCAAGTGATTTAGTATTCATACTTGATGGCTCATGGAGTGTGGATGACACAAATTTTGAGATAGTTAAACGGTGGCTGGTGAACATCACAACAAGCTTTAACATTGGCCAGAAGTTCACCCAAATAGGGGTGGTTCAATACAGTGATGAACCAGTTTTACACATTCCACTTGGCAAACATCACTCAACGACAGACCTAATCAGAGCCATGGAGTCCATAGAATACATGGGAGGCAACACGAACACTGGAAAAGCTATCAAGTTCGCCAACGAGAAGCTGTTTGCACTCTCAGAGCGTGGTCCAAATGGGGCTTCAAAAATTGCTGTGGTTGTGACCGACGGGAAATCACAAGATGCAGTGATGGAAGCTGCAGAAGCCGCAAGGAAAAAAGGGATAATACTCTTTGCAATTGGTGTTGGGTCAGAGACAGAAGAGGCAGAACTGAAAACCATTGCCAACAAGCCATCCTCAACCTATGTTTTTTATGTTAAAGACTATAAAGCCATCTCCAAGATTCGTGAAGTTATTCGACAGAAGCTGTGTGAAGGTAAACACTTTTTTGTCTGCATTGAAACTTCAACATTAAAGGAGTTATGTCATGATTTTTACCAAATTCAATAGCCAAAAAGTCATTAACCTATGCAATGAATGTTCAAAACACATATCAGTATCTGTTAAATAGCCTTTCAGCTCGCAAATCAAAAGGGTTTGAGAGTTCCTAAGCCCAACATGAAGCAAATGAAAATGTGCTGCGTCATGGACGTCTTGAAATTTTGTAGGGTTGAACACTTTTCAAAGATTAGGAACAGGTTGCCAACCCCTAACAAACTTAAAGTATGAACCCAATTCATGTCTAGTATCATTCATAGACCATAATTTCCATCTATATGAATGACAGACTATTTTCTTTCAACAACCATGGCACTGCCCCTTTACCACCAAGAGATCTGATAGCGTGTGCCAATCTAGTACTGAAATAATAACCAAGTTGACTTTGCAAGTGGTTGGCATGATATGAAACAAGACTTCCAAACAACTTATCCAGAGTTGAGGTCTTTAGTCATTGGATTACATGCACCTGCATCTCCATCTTTCTTGTTCAATACTCCTTCACTTCCTAAATTCTCCTAAATTAACGTGGGCCCCCCAAAAATGGACAGAAGACGAAAAGCAGGATTTAAAAATATAGCAATGACCCGAATATTAAACACAAAATGTATCTAATACATGAATTTATGTTTGAGCTGAATGTACATTTTTGGCAATCAATCTACACACAGCAACCTGCAACCTGTAACAAACAGAAGACACGTTTATAGAATATTTTGGCAAAATAATTAACCTAAAACTCTTATTTCAGTGTTTTGTAGAAGCACCTTAACAGCATTTGCAACTCCTACTGGTTCAATCTCTTAAAGCTTTGTGCACCTGAGTTTGGAAAATTTCTCCCACTGTTCTTGGCAGAGCTTCGTAAAGTCAATTAGACTGCATGCGGACCATCTGTGTATTTGTCTCTTCACTGATGTTCTGTAAGTCTGGGCTTTGGCTGGGTTGCTCGACAGATTTTATATACCTCTTTGTAGTTGGTTGCATTTATCCATTGCTGCTGCTGAGAAAAGCCCCCGAGTATGTTACTGCTGGCAGGTCTGGGTACGTCTTCTACTTCTTCTTCTTCTTCTTCCCTCTGCCCAAGGTATTGTAATCAGTAGTGTTTGTGAGTCTGTCCATCCACTGGTTTGTGTTTTTTTATGATTGTCAGTTTGTCTGAATTTTTCACCAAACTTGGTGGAGACACTGTCCTGCCTGGACCCCAAAGAAGATTTAATTTTGAAATGTCAAGGTCAAAGGTGAAGGTCAAAGCAAGATCACAACATTTTGGGAATAGAGTGCTTATAACTTCTGAGCAAGTACCAGGAGTCAGGCCTTGTCATGGAAAATGTAAGAAACCATATATGGACTTTCAAATAAGACAATTACCTTTGACCTTGAGTGACCTTGAATGGTGAAAATCAAGATTACAGGAATTTGAGCACTTGATAACTTCGAAACGGGTGCCAATAGATAAACACTTCACCCTGGATTTCCCGTACAAAATCCGGCACCAGACATTATTTGGGATTGCCGGAAAAATGCTCGAACAAGTCCAGGAACTGGTGATGGAAGTCCGGGTCGGTCATGATTTTGAACTTCCCTCCTGTCTGGCCCATTCTCGTCTGAGTGGATGGATGAAAATGAAGCAGCAGAGGGGCACGAATTAATGACCGATGAACAGATAATGTCATCAGTGACGGGAGAGCTAAGTGAAAGTGAAAGTGAGGACAGTGATGTCCAGCTGGAACCCACATTTAATATGAATGTGATAAAAGAATGTGGTGATTCGCTCCTTAAGTTTGTGGGAAAACATATTGTGTATTGAGTGTGGGATAAGTGTTGTAAAAGTCCGGGACTGCTGCTGAATACTGGTGATTGACGGACAAATTATAGTAAATGTCCGGAAAAGGGTAGGGACCCCGGACATTAGAGATTGCCGGACTTTTGGGGTTCTCGGACAGCCTATCCCCCTAATAATCCGGAAAATCGAGGGTGAAGTATACTGTTACTATGCAACACGAATAGGAAACCTGAACTTTCAAATTAAACTATCACCTTTGACCTTGAGTGACACTGAAAGGTTAAACCCCAGACAGCTCAAAAAACCTTCAAACAAGGGAGTTTTTTATTTTCATTAATTTGCTCATGTCCATGTACTATAAAACATATCGTAAGATGAACACATGGTTAAATGAAACCAGCACCGATATATCTTAAAATTATAACTTATAATTTAGTTCCCACCCAACAAGTGATATTTTTCTTTCACATGATCACCTACAAGGGTGGGTAAAAGCAAGGACATGCTTCCTTCAAGGCTTGTGATGCCACATTAAAAAAAAAATGCTTAGCATGCATATTTAGGACCATCATAACACACTTCAAAGGAAAACACTATCCATCCATTCGTATACACGACCTCACAGGTACTCATGGTTGACTAATGACTGCTTTATGGCAGAGGGAAGCAAGCATATGCCATCCTTTTCTCGTTGAGAGCTCATCCAATTGGTTCTCATTGGGCTCCTGGCCACAGATTGCTGCGTGTATTGAATTCACAAACTCTTTTGTGATAATGGTATATTTTGCTGCTGCTGCAGCCCTTTGGAGCCCCTGTTGGGGATTTCTAAAGCCCTGATGGTGTGGAAATTGTCTTCTTCACATCTCTGAACAAGGCTCTTCAACCGAGCTCAGATTGAACAGCTTTAGCCTTGGATCAGAGATTTCAGGTTTTAATTTTTAATAATTTTCTTAACAAAATAGAATAAATTGTATTATGCATGGATGCAGTGTATAATGGGGCGGTATAGTGGCATAGTGGTTGGCTTGTACACCTCACAGCATAAAGGTCATGGGTTTGAGTCCTGGGCTTGGTGAAGGAGTTTCTGTGCTTCAGTGGGTTTTCTCCTGGTACTCCAGTTTCCTCCCACAGTCCAAAGACATGCACATTACACACACTGGCTGTTCCAGTTTGCCCTTAGGGGTTAGTGTGAATGGTTGTGTGTGTTGGGCCTATAATGGATTGTTGAGCTGGTCAGGGTATGCTTGCCTTTATTCAGAGTCGGCCAAGATAGGCTCCATTTTCCCTGCGAACCTACAAGGATAAGGCGGCTCGGCAAATGAATGATTGAAACTAAATGTATTTTCATTAAAAGAAATATGCATGTGGTGGCACAACATGTTTTTGTAATATATGTGCATTTGTCAAATTCAAATCAAATCAAATTCAAATTTATTTGTCACATACAAAAATTAAACACAGTACAATATGTAGTGAAATGCTTGTTACGATTGTCCTAAAAATTGAAGAATAAAACCTATATGGTCGATATGGTAATACAGGACAAGTAATCAGTGTAAGGCTCAAGTCAAAAAGTGCATTTGCAATTCATGGTTCCATATTTTGCATGCCTACAATGGCTCTTTAGTGTACTATGCATATTTTAAGCTTCATATTTAAAGCCCATGGTTTTGCTCTATGGGCTACGCTTCAACCATCATGCAAGGCAATTAAATCAGGTTCTGCTGTAGCCACTTATCCAGAACACCTTTTAATGATGAAAAACTTCCAATGAGTGCAGGCAGAAAAATACATGATAGTTTACCAGACCTCAACATCGGCCCCATAGTACAGACCTGAGGGTACACTACAGGCTACCCTGTGGTGCACGGCACTGATGCATTTCAAGCAGCCTCTGATTGAAGTTTTCACAGTGAGCAGATTTCAATATGATGTTACAGAGGGTCCATTTTTTAGTAGTCAAGGATAAGGGTTTCTACATCCATCAGTAGGTTTCATACTTGACTGTTTGTATTTGGTCTGCTTAACTCTGTTTAAACACTGCAGAGCGTTGCTCTGTTTCTGGTTTGTTCTTTTGCTTTACCCTTTGGTTTTCATCATTGTACTTATTTAATATACCCTATCCTGCACTTGCTTCTGTCAAGTTTGCACAAGTCTGCACATTCAGGAGATCTGGGTTAAGTTACATCTCTAAAGGAACTGTTGGAAAAAGTTTCAATTCAAAATCTTTTTTGCATCTACTAACGATTCAAGAAGTTACTCATTTTCCTCATCTTTCTTCTAGTAAGTAATATAAGGTCATTGTTGTGCTAATTAATGCAAAATTAATTTATTAAAATTTCAACTTTTCAAACATATGACTGGACTCATGAAATTCTTTTGCACTGAGTCAAAGATAATGGTCATTTCTCATCTGTTTTTTTGCACTGGCCGGGATGTACCTTGGATAGCGTGCATATTTGCACGCTATCCAGGGTTCTGTGTCAAGGTTTGATTCTGAATGATTTACTTCACTGATTCTTTACTTCTGCACAAAGCCAAAGGAAATTTTATACAAGAATTTGAATTTTTAGCTTATTTAAATTTATTTATCTATCTATTTATTTATTTGTTTTTTGGGAAATAGAATTTGAATATTATAGAGATATGGAAAACTGTAACAGTTTGAGTGCAATAACACAATGTTCTTTGATTTTCTTTAATATACCATAGAAACTGTTTGTCCAACCAAAATACCAATTGACTCTCGAGATGAGAAGGGATTTGATATTCTCTTTCACCTGAAAATGGCCCAAAAAATTAAAAAGACACAAGGATCCTATTATGGAATGAAAGCCTACCAAGTGACACACAGAGATGATTTAACAGAAAGTACCAGGTAAAATCAGAAATAATGCTTTTGGTTTATTTCTTTATTTATTTTTATTTAAATTGGTTTGTTTAGCTTTCAAAGTTACACGGGTTTAATCTTTGTAGGACTTTGTTTCCGGATGGGTTTCCACCTTCTTATGTGTTTGTGGCCACACTTAAATACAAGGGTTCCGTCCTAACAGAAGATTGGGATCTCTGGAGAATACAGACTATGAATGACCAACCTCAAATGGCAGTTACTTTAAATGGCATGAAGAGGACAGTCACATTCACTACTACAAGCACGGCGCAAAGTGGAACACAGACAGTCGTCTTCACAAAATCACCTGCAAAAGTAAATACAACATACAAAATATAATCAATTTTTATACATATAATATTCTATTTCAATAGTTATTCTTTTCTTATGTCATAAGTTCACTCCTTAGATTCTCATTTAAAAATGGGTCTAAACACGTCATACAAAAAAATCATTTATTATTCATTTGAGAAATTTCCTCATTCCTGATTGGAGGAAAGTCATCAAATAATTCTTGATATTGCATCATTGCCATCGGTTAATTGGCACACAATTGTTCCTCCTTATATGGACAGTGGTCGCCTGGTGGTAGGGTGCTGGATTACCAATCCCAAGGTTAGGGGTTCAAGCCCCGCTATCAACAGGTTGTCACTGCTGTCCCCCAAGTGCAGCTAACTGGGTTATCAAAGGCCAGCCATGTCTCTCACTGTC
>JAOUQZ010000039.1:6050798-6062135 GCA_028564935.1 Neosilurus hyrtlii
AGCCTACTGTGCATGTTTTTGGACTGTGGGAGGAAACCGGAGTACCCGGAGGAAACCCATGCAAGCGCAGGGAGAACTTCTTGCTGTGAGGCGGACGTGCTAACCACTACACCACCATGCCGCCCTATTCGGGATCTTATCTGCAAGTAAATTAAAGGTGCAGTCAACAATTCTGATCAACTACACCTTTTTCAGATTTAGAGAATATCTGCTCATAGGGTTAGATAGACTAGCTGTCTGTTCTATTTAATTTAGTCTAATACGCATAACCAGATATCTAGGCTCACCATAACAGTTTACACCATTTACTGTGGGCCCGAACTACTGTGGACTGTGTGTGCATAAAAACAATTTGATACTCATACAGAGCCCTGGGTCAGAACAGGAGAAACAAGCAAAGAGGCTCTGTTCAAGCCATACACTATTACATCCAATGAGCAACAGGGGCCGTTGTGCTTGTGCACCCTGTTGCTGACTGGCCGGAGGGAAGATGGCGTATTGTCGTTAGTGTCCTTGCCTTGTCTTGTTAAGTTCAGTGCCCATTGATAGACTTGTTTACGCACCAAATAGAGCATTTGAGCATTATCTAACCTTTATTGATCAGTGATTAACTGCTAATCATAAAGCTTAAAATCTGGAAGACATTTTATATGAAGAACTGCATGTTATGCAGCTGGCTGGTTATACATCTATAGTAACTACAGTAATGTGTACCCGATAAATATTAGCCAGAGGTTTTAGCAAAATATTTTAGGTACAGACTCAGTAATGTTTTTCTCATTACAACTGGACCTCATTCCACATTAATTGTTTTTTAAAAAAAAAAACGTATTAACTTTAAAACTTAACTTTTTGCTTATCTTAAAGACAATCAGTCAGGAAATAAAAAAAAAAGAATCTATAGATTTAATTGATGAATTGAATGGAAAGGATACATCGACTTTCTGCCTTAACGCAGCCACATGGATAATATTTTTTATTAACCTAATGAATAATTCCCTTTAAGGAAAAACTGAAAAACACATTCCAGAGTCTTTTACTATAAATGGGAGAGGGCCTTGGTTGGTTGGTTGGTTGGGTGGGTGGAGTTACATGGCCACCAGGTATGTGCAATGCCCCCAATTCCCCATAGGTACTTTTGCTCTGGTAAGTGCATGCTGTGGGAAGTCATGTGTTGATGTGTTATAATTACGAACACTAATACAGTAATTGTAACAGTTTTGTGGGTAAACATCTGGTTTATGTGATCTATCTTTTATAAGAAAGTTTTAAAATACACTGGTGTTCATAAAAGACCCTGGTGGCCTCTGACTGAGGTAAAACATGGAATAATAAAAGCACCAAGCATTAATAACTAAACGCTTTGTCTCCAGTATAACAATCACATGTAAACTCATTAAAGCAAGTAATCCTACCCATCTCATTTTCCTCCAAAGTATTCTGCAGTCTCTTGCTTTGAATGTCCTTAAAGAAATGGAAATTACTTTATTTTGCAACATGTTTCCATGTTCATTTCCTAATCCCTGCAGAGCATATCCAGAACAAACATCTGCTTCAGCTTATCGTGGAAAATGTGGCAAAGCGTAATTTCTAGGTGCTTTGTTGGATGCACTAAATTATAAACTGTTTGTTTACTTTGCTGTAAATTCACTGAACACTAGATTTATTGTTTCTTTTCGTTAATTTCCCTCAGGATGCTATTAGTGCAGAATTACCGAAAATATCTATTTCCTAATGAGTTAAATACCAAAAATAAAATTAGGTTAACATAAATGTATGACTTTGCTATTGGAATCACAAATGGACACCTAGTCTAAAATTTCAAGTTAAATAAAACAAAACATTGGATAGTCAAAACCATCCCTCAAAATGATACACAGGTTTTATGGCCTAACTTTGTGCACATTAATGTTAGTATGTTAGTCTGCTCAAACTTTTTTGTGAGTTTCATGGTGTCCAACTGCTGCACAAAGGTTTTTGGAAAGCACATAATTTTGGGACATGTGAATGTGGAACAGATTGAAATTTGTTCAGTCTGCTAGACGTATTCTGTAGCATGTGCAAAATCCTAGATCCCATGTCCACAGTGATGGATTTAGAGTGTGTTTTTGTACGGACGCCGAAACCAGAACATTATCAGAATTGGAAAAGTTGTGATACTCTATTGAACACTTTGTGAGTTTCACAGACACCAACTTCGTCTACACAGTATTTATATTTAATCATTTTTCACAAAAGTCCTTATGTAAGTAATGTTTAAAACAAGAGACTATTTTCATGTTTACGAAACTAAACAGCAGCAGTCTTTGAAAATCTGTGGGGAATCGCCAAGGCATGCCTACTTTAATGTCTCAGTGAGCGGACACAAAAAATGAAACCCATAATCCACTTCCTGTTTGGTTTTATTGTAAATCTTTCATGCATGAATGATTGCAATAAAACTCGTAGATACCAAGTGGTTTATTTAATTAAATCGGCCCACAACAGTAGTTTGTGAAACTATAAAACATAAAATAAATAATTTTAAATGCAGTTAAATGTTATTATTATTATTATTATTAATGGTTTTTAAAATTAATTTAAATGTATAATTTTATTTATTTTTTTGCTCCTAACAGTTTTTCCACTGAAAACAGATTCCGTGCACCATAAATCATAGTTTAGAAAAAGTACATCTACAGAACATCTGAGTGGCCAAGATAAATAAGCTATTCAGTGTTCCAGAGATAAACTTCCAAACAGCTGTCAAAAAACAACTAAGCTGAATTTAAAGCTTATTATTTAAAAGCCATAAAACAAAGATAACCACGGAAGACCAGGATACTATTAGTACACTATAACTGCTAGCAACGGAATGGTAAAAAGTAGAAGTTAGCACTTATATTTAACTTTGCAGAATAAATGCCCCAGTGAAGATGTAAGAAATAAAAGATTCTTCATAAAGCATCATAAAGTTTCAGCCTCATAAGATGCTTTTCGGCACGGCTTTAAAAATCTTAAAGTTCAATTATGTAATTGCAGGCCTCTTAATACTTTAAGCAGAAACCATACAGAGATGTTCCCAGGTAAAAATAGCTGACATGAGCATAGTGGAACCCAATCAAACTTCATGGAACATTTGTTACACTTATTTATTGCATACTGATTTTAAAAATCCCTTTATATTTCACTGGGTTGATGACAGCTTTGGAAGGAAAATGTATCCAACAGATATCAGGCATCTGCATACATCACAGATCAAAGAGGCAGCATGAATTTCTTGGGTATGATCCAAATGCTAAAACAACTTACTGTGTGTGCCTAGCTAGATCAGATTTCCTCTAGAAACATGGCAGTGCAAGATGGCAGCCTCCATGAGAGCCCCCCCCCTCCCCATGTAGATATAACCAGCTTATTCTAAGATTCAAATAATTCATGTAACTTTTTTTTTAATGATTATAGATTAGGAAAACTTAATTTCTGCTTCCTCCAAAATATTACACACTGTTCCTTTAAAGGTTTGTCTTTATTATATCAATTACAGCACATGTTGCAGGAGCCAACTATTTGATTTGTTGTCTTTCCACACATCCCCAGGGCTTTTGACTAGTCATCTCTGGTGGAGCTTCTTCCATTTGATTGAATTTTTTTGGCATTAACATTAAAACAACATCCTGTTAAACCTTTTACTCTCTCTGGCTGGCAAAACTACAGGAGTACATTTCATATGTGATTAACCCAGACAGCCAGAGGAAAAGATCAGTCCAGAATGTTTGGGGCTTTATCGGGGGACCCTTGCATTCCTAATGTACAGTACAATCTGTTGGCACTGAAGTTCTCTGACATGCTAGGACTAGCCCTTATAAAATGGGTTTGCATGATATTGGTACCATAAAATTAATGTGCTATTGCAATTTATTAAATTATGATAAACCACTGCCCTAATAGTCAGATCATTGCTTAAAGAACTTGTGCCTGTTTTCAGGGACAGCCGGGAGTGCCTGGAGGTGAAGGCCCAAGCGGATTAAAGGTCAGTTTCTATCTTTGACATTTTGTCTGGATTACGTTTCTAACACTTAATGCCTGCTTCAGTAAAATTCATATGCACATACATATACATATAGACAATCCATTCTGACACTGGAACTGTATTATATTACACTAGATGCAACGTGCGAGCATGTCCAGTCCACATATTACACATTCCAAACACATAATGGTGTAATATTTCCATGTGTAACTCGTCTTACTGTCCAAATCAATTGCATGCTGCAGGGAATATGAAGAACTTGTGCGTGCCACAGAGACACCATCTCCTCTTGTAATAAACTCCAGTATTAGAATATTGTCTTGAGGTCACATCAATGCAATGTGCGTTACTTACCCATCATCCAAAGGTTGACTGAATCATTATACAGTTGTGATAAATATATCATCATATACAAATGAAAGAGCTGCAATTCTTTAATTAGAAATTTGTGTTTTGTCTCAAAATAATATTTTTCTATGTTACTTGTTAGTGCAAAGCTTGCATGCACAACAATTTTCTTTCCCTTGTTTATATAAATAACTAACAAATTGTCCTCTTGACACCCTTGTGGAAAAAAAAAATCTTGGACCTCAATGGGTTTATCTGGTTAAATAAATAAAATACATTAAAGTTTTTTCTTTGGCTAAATGGTAGTAAAGTTTATTGGTCTATAAATTAATGTAAAATTGCTGAATGCCATTCTTCCCATTTTTAAGGTATTTTTTTAGTCAGGTCTCAGTCTTGGTGAAAATGTACTGGATGAATCTGGAGTAGTATGGAGGCAGTGATGGCTCGGCGGCTACTATTTAGAAGGTCAGGGTTCAAGCTCCAGCACTTGCAACTGTTGGGCCCTTGAACAGAGACCTTAATCACCTCCGCTGTAGGGACAGTGTATCATGGCTGACTCTGTGCTCTAACACCACCTTTATAACTAATTGGGATGCATCTAACGGCAAGAATTTCACAGTACTGTAATGTATATGCAAAAAAAAAAACCCGGCTTCTTCTTTTTCTTTTATTTTTCAATGCCATGAAGACTTCTGATTTTAAGCTAGTTGGGGTTGCTGACTAAGTACATTTGGTGCCAGTTGAAATCTTGTCTGCTCAGAAAATGAAGCCAAGAAACCCAAGTTATGTTTTTTATTTAGCTCACATTTGTTTCTGTTGAGAGTTAAGCTTTTGTCTTTCAGTTGTTGGAACACAGTTTTGTCATATGCATCTTGGGACACCACAGGCAATGATAACACTCGGAGTATAAATTCTTGCATTGAGGCGAGTCAGGGACACTCTGGCAGTAGAGGAAATGCTAAAATCTCAGCATTTATACGTTGTCAAAGTGCTAGGAATAGAGATTGCTGTGGCTACAATTCCACTTAAATGTTTGGACACACATTCAAATTCAAATTAGAATGAGTAGGTGTGTCCAAACGTTTGACTGGTACTGTAGCTAAGTGTAATTTGCGGTGATGTTAACCCTCTGTGGGGTCCAGCTTGGAAACATCTGTTGCATCAGTAATATAGCCAGTTGAGCTGGGACTATCGTGGATATTCTGGGGTTTTGAAGGTGGGCTTTTGCAAAAATACAGGTGGAGAAAATGTGCACTTCTATGAGTGCATCTGTCCAAGCAGTCGTGTTTACTGGCAGTAACTGCAATGTATACGTGGAAGTTGCTGCTTCATGTACATTATTACCACCACAGAAATCTACAGTAAAATCTGGTAAGGCATGTGTAGCCCACTGATGCCACAGAATTGACCCAGGAATGGAAGTCACGCCCTCCTGTTTCTCAAGGTATCTCCGTGGCTTCTATATATTTCTAAAAAAAAAAAAAAAAAAAAAAAAGCTAGAAATATTTACAGTGCTGGTTTACCCCCAGAAGGCAAAGACCATCATCTACCGTGAAGTAATTCTGGCTCAGTGAGACCGAAGGACAAGGTCAGGTCTCTGGAATAATTTGTTGTGGGTGTATTTTGATGTCAGGCTAAAAAGCATCATGGCTGCTCAATCCGTCTGAGCTGATATCACATGGGTTACAAAATACCTGATGAACTTTTCTTTTGTGGACTGCCAGGACTTGGGAATCTGCTGTGCAGACGACATCTAGCACACGTGACTTTAGTTTTCCAGAAACTTTACACTGTCTGACTGGAGCTGGCCAATTTCCTTGATTATATTTTCCTCTATGGTGTCTGCATTGTGTTAAATGTCCATGTGTTTATATGCTTGGGAGTCGATTGTTAGTTAGTAGCTCTGAGCTGCATTTGAGTTCATTGCTTTTAAGTGCACGGTAGCTGTACCTTGTTTAATGCCAGATGCTGCTCTGGTCCTTAGTGCTCGAGATGGCATGCAGCCTTGTATTAGTTCTGCCCTAATCTCTCTAAGTCCCTGTCACATTCATCATTACATGAACGTCTCTGCCTACAAAGTTCTGTATAAATGACTGACAAGTCAATGGCTTGACCTTAAGTCCCTGTCACATATGTTACACAACAGGTCTATAACATAAAATTGGGTAATTCTTCGGACCGTTGTGCGTGTGTTGTACAAAATTCACCATATGTTATGTTCAAAATATTTTCAGTCTCATAGTTTTTTCTTGACAAAAGGCCCATTTCATAGGTCTGTTGTGTGTTGTCTTACGATGTCCTATTTCTTTGTTATGATAGCCATGAATTTCATTGTTTGTTTTTTTTTTGTAGCATCTTGTGCTCAGAATCATCCTGTCTTCTCACACCAGTCCTACGACTGCCCTGTATTAAACCCAAAGGGCTTATTTATATACCTGTGGGTGCCGTGTAACATTTTTACGAGAGAGTTAGGTTGGGTTGTTTGTCTGTCCTACTAAGTATCACATGAATATTATATGAGGCTTGTATTCTGTCTTGCAACAATCCTATCACTTTCATATGAACATCTCATAATCTGATTTACATACCTGATGTTTTTTTCCCCCATGTGACTGCAACTACACATCTCAAATCCACCTCACCCAAACCTACATTAGTCTCTTCTGTCGTAGCAGCCGTTAATTTTTAGTAATAATAATAATAATAATAATAATCACACGTTGTTTTGTGAAAGGGGAAAATCGTTATTTGTCCCAGTTGTTCCGCCTTGGACAAGCTACGCTAGGATTAGTCTGTGTTAAAAAAAAAAACATAACCAATTCATAAGTGTAGAACATGGAACCCACACAGAAAGGCCCCAACTGGCCACAAGGATCAATTCCAAAACCTTCTTGCTGTGAGGCTACAGTGCTGCTACTAGGCCACCATGCCAAAATAATACAATGTATATTAATTCTATAATTTTATTGTTTAGGGTGAGACAGGATTACCAGGACCAAAGGGAGCAAAAGGCACACCAGGGGGAAATGTAAGTGAATACACCTGTGAGCTTTCTGGGAATTATTTTAAACACCTTGATACATTGACATAAAAAGAAAACAATTAATTTCTAGTACCAACAAAAAAATTAATAAATAATAATAACATTGCTTGAAAAAAACTAAACAACGGATTATTACAGGGCGAGATGGGTTTGCCTGGAATACATGGTCCACCTGGATTTCCTGGACTTAAGGTCATAATGCATGTTTTCCACCTCATATTACACCCTGTGGTTACATGAAGTTTGCTAAAGGCTAAAGGGTGGATGAGTCTAGACCGGCATACACCTGTATTCTCTATCTTACTGTACATACTCACTTTAAGTAGTAAAATGAATGTAGGGGCTCAAACTAGTGTCACTTTCTGGTCAGACAACATTTATACAGTTCAGTAACACATGTATTGGGCAGAAATTATTATAATTTTTTTTAGTTGTCAATTCTTTATTGTTCATTCATATACTTCTTTTATTGCATCATTAGGGCAGTAAAGGAGACAGTGGTGTACCAGGTCAAACAGGGCAGCCTGGACAACCGGTAAAATGCTATGTAATACATTTATAATATTATTTATATACAAGTAAAGCTGTATAAGTAAATAATTTATTTTTTAATAATTAAGGGTCAATCTGGAGAACCAGGGAACCCAGGACAGACAGGACATCCAGGAATGCCTGGTATAAAGGGATCTAAGGTATGAATAACTACACAGAAACACTGTCTATCAAATGGCTTAAATTTCAAATGTTCATTAAAAGATTATCTCCAATATATAACTACACTATATTAAATTAGTTTTGACACAGGTTCATTAATCAATAATAGATCAATGGCTCTTTTATAGTCATTATGTTCTAATGCTTCTTTATACTAATACTCAGTACTACAGAATCCGTATGGTGAGAATTCTCAGTAGATTTTACACTTATTTTACATTTATTTTACAGTGACGTTTCGGCCATGGACTATATATGTGTAAGTGGGGCTTTAATTTGGTGACCTATTTTAGCAAATAAGGCAAGAATAGACAGTTTTATATACTCTACCGCTAAAATTGACTGTTCCGTGCTGGAATGATTGTCCAACTAGCCGACCACATGAACCAGGAGCTATGCACAATGTTACCATGAGAACAGATGAGTTGGTACATTCAGATTTCTGTTAAACGACTGATAAACACACATTTTCACCCCCAGGAATGTCACGACCACAACATGTTAATCAGCTGTTTCTGACTCCATGATGTTTGGGACCTTGTTAAATTTCCTATTCAGTGAAATTCTGTCTGTTTTTAACTGCTGGTTGTTTTGACATAAAGATCTGGCACTCCTACTCACATACTGCAGGAATGGGGTTTCTGAAAGTTTCCCCCAAATCTAATGAGGAAATTCGACCCAATAATGATGTGCGTCAATCTTCCATGTAATACAAGCCGTGGTAAACCACAAACAAAATGGAAGACATTTTTATTTTCAGTTTTTTAGCACACTATTATACAAGGATTTTTTTCTGTACCGAGCAGCTTTTCCCTAAAAAAGGGTGGGGAAAAAAGACTGCATACTATTCATATGACATATTAGCCATAACATCTCATCTTATCTCATTTTCTGAGCTGGTTTATGCATTATTAAGGTCACCGGGAGGTTGGAGCCCATCCCAGCCAACTCCAAACAAAAGCAGGGTACACCCTGAACATCTCGCCAGACATACAACCATTCACACCTCAAGAAGATCCAATTAACCTAATGTGCATGTCTTTGGACTGTGGAAGGAAACCTGAGTACCTGGAGGAAACCCACACAAGCACTTGGAGGACATGCAAAAATCCAGGGGGATCTCTACAGGGCTCGAACCCAGGACATAGAACCCATGGCCTTAAGGCAGAAATGCTAACCACTATGCCACCACTTTCTACCTTGTTAGCCATAATAAGTGTAATGTTGTTATTATATTTATAAAAAAAAGGTCTTATTACATTTAATTTGAGAACCACAGCTTCTGAGACTGTTTTGACAATAATCTTTATTTAATAAGGGCTTCATTAATCAACATATTAACTTTGTTACCAAATATGAATTTGCTCTTTATCATTCTGACAACTTTTTGAGTTTGAGGGTTTGAGTGTGTATCTTACTGATTGCGAAACTGGGACAGGGAAAGTCTTTCCGAAAAGAGACATTTGCACAAGCTGTTTGATGAGCCCACAAATTGATCACCCTCTACAGCTGCCCAGATAGGATCTCAGTAGGCCTTAGGTGGCAGGAATACACTCTAGATAAGACACTATTGCACTGTAAGGCCACACGTGTGCACACACACTTAGACATTCACACTTCACACCACCAATGGTAATGTGACAGTTGGTATGGGGTATGGGTATACATGACGTGACATACATATTTAAGATTAAGTTATATTTATTAAAGGCGAATAGTAAGCTAACACATTAGCACACCATATATTAACCAGACAACATGGCAACTTTAGCGCCCCTAGGTTACTATAAAAAGTTATACTGTACACTAAATATGAACAGCATGTTCATCTTATTGAATGAGAGAAAAAAAATCAGCTCTTCATTCTAGATGATCAGCTTCTACATGCACTGATTGCAGTGTTCGAATATTGATGTGATGATATTGTACTTATTCATTAGCTCATGCTATGCTTTTTTTGTGCTTTTGCCAGGGAGAAATAGGAGCCAGAGGTGAAAGAGGGGTGGAGGTAAGTGTACTACGTTAAGGATTTTTAAAAATTATTTTATAATGCATTAATCTACTATAAACTCTATATACAATCTAATCATGAACACTGTGTTGTGCCGAACGACTTTGCTTTTCCAAGGCGAGGTTTATTAGTATAAGGCTCTTCTTGATATTCTGATTCATTTATTTATTTACTGTTGAACTGTGTTATGGAATCTATGTAATCTTGCTGGACTTGACTGGAGGGGACAGAAAAAGAAAGAAGACAGCAAACCGAAGCGAAAGGGAAAGTAAAAAGAACAAAAAGGAGACAACAACACTGTAGATATACACTATATAGACACTATAGATTCAAACCAAACTATCACAAGACATTAAACTGCTACATTTGTACATAAATACACCATTAAAATTCTTGTGGCTTTTACAGAAAAATAGAAATAAAGTTTGTTAAATAATAACCAAAACAAAGAGACATATCACAAACGTATCATAACATCCATCAAAGTAACGAATACACAGTCACAGAGAGAAGAAAGAAAAGGAAAATAAATATATACACAAAAAAACTATAATTATAAAATAAATTATAATTTAAAAAATTATTCATTCATTCATTTTCTGAATCGTTTATTCCTAATTAGGGTTGCAGGGAGGCTGGCGCCCATCTCAGCCGACTCTGGGTGAGGGCGGGGTACACCCTGGACAACTCGCCAGGCCATCACAGGGCCAACAGTCACTCAACTATTAAAAAAAAAAAAATGAATAAAATAAAATAAATATAAATACATTTAAAAAATTAAACCAAAAGACAACGTAGTGACCGTGCCAGCATGACAAACATGTGGAACAAGTTAGTAATCAGCAACAAGTGACGAGCCATACCGGGTAACTGCAACCACACCTTCACAGCGGCCAGAGGCAGACCAGGGCAGCCCAGGGACCCGGGCCATCAGCAGCAACCTCGGAGCACAAACCCGAGCCATCTTGCACTGAAGACAACCCCGGGCCTACCCAGAGGGTGGCAGAGGAAAACCCCAGCCAGAGCCCCCCGCAGCCGCGGGGTAGAGGCCCCAGCGAGCCAGGACCGGTAGCCATCGACCCCGCCAGGTCCCGACCACCCAGGGCGGCTAAAGTAGAGGTTCCAGGGCCCCAAGGCAATTCCCCGCCCCCAAGGCAGAGGGCCAGCACCCACCCCGATGCTGGCAGACCAGAGGACAACAGGACCCAAGTC
>JAOUQZ010000039.1:6067447-6078092 GCA_028564935.1 Neosilurus hyrtlii
AAAAAGAAAAAAAAAAAAAAAAAAAAAAAAAAAAAAAAAAAAAATTATATATATATATATATAAATAAATAGAACATAAAAAAGATACACACACACACACACACACATTATATATATATATATATATATATATACACACACACACACACACACATTTCTATACACATATACGTATATATATATATATATATATATACACACATACACCTATATATACATATACATACATATACACACACAAAAAAAAAAAAGACAGTGTAGTGACGGTGCCAGCATGCAAAACATGTGGAATAAGTGAGTGATCAGCGACAAGTGGCGAGTGAGACCGTGCAAATGTGACCACACCTCCACCGAGGCCAGAGGCAGACCAGGGCAGCCCAGAGATCCGGGCCATCAGCAGCAACTTCGGAGCACGAACCCAAGCCACCCCACACTGAAGACGACCCCGGGCCCACCCAGAGGGCGGCAGAGGAGAGCCCCAGCCAGTGCCCCCACGGCCGCGGGGCACAGACCCTGGTGAGCCAAGACCGGCAGCCGCCAACCCCGCCAGGTCCCGGCAACCCAGGGCAGCTAGGGCAAAGGGCCCAGGGCCCGGAGGCAATCCCCCCTTCCCAAGGCAGAGGGCCCATACCACGCCCAGGAGAACCAGGCCCCCCAGACAACCACCCAGCGCGGGCCAGCAGCAACCCCGATGCTCCAGTCCCACCGCCAGAAAAACCAGGGCACCTCCGACCCCCCTCCCCCACCCTCTTCCCCACGAACTCCCACTATCACACATTTCAATTATAAAAGAAAATCAGTTTCAAGGTTTGGAGTATTTGTATCAAAAACATAACTGAACCTTGACCTCACAACTGATGTACATACCGCATACCGAGCTGTGATTTTGTGTCATTATTTATGTAAAATATTCTTCCCCTTTTCACTGTCTTCCTCAGTATTGTTTGAAATCTTTTTCCACAATTCAATAGGGGTTAAAAGGTGACAAAGGAGATCCAGGAAATCCTGGTCACAATGTAAGCTTGATATTTCATAATGATTACTTTTATATATGTTACATGTAGTGCATGCAGTATGTGTGGTAGCCATTAGAGGTATACAAATATAATAAATATAATAAAACATTATAATTATTAATATTTAATATTAATTTTAATAATTAATCACTGGTGAAAGGAATGACTTCTGTGCCATGACATATCCTGAGTTATGAATATATTAACTATTTAAGTCCTAAAAAAGATCATGATCAAACTACTCCTGTGTTCCAGTAACAAGTATGTTAATTACTGATAACAGGAATGTGTTCTGGGAAGAATAACAACAAGTCACACGCCTTTGGCCTAAGACCTTTAAACAAATGCAGCTAGTGTGGTTTTGAAATGTGAGACATGTGTTTAAGCCCAATTGGCTTGATGTTAGTAAAGCAGATCAGGAAAAGGAGTGAAAAGTCATGTAATGACATAAATAGGTAATTAGATCCAGAGCCACAATGACTCAGATACATAGTGTGGGACCACTAGAAGGAAAAGTCAGCATTGATTGATTACTAGTTGTTGTCTACATGACTTATGACTTACATCTCTCTTCTTGACCAGGGTGTAATTGGGTTGACAGGACAAAAAGGAGAGGTGAGTTTTCAAATAATTGTATATATATATATATATATATATATATATATATACACACTTTGCAAACAGACACTTCACATACAGTGCTACTGTAAAATTGCCACTGCATTTATATTTAATCAAGTTGCATTTATATATTTTTATTTTATATTTTTACATATTTATATTGACTTTAACTATAAACTCCTTTAAATAGTTATAGTCATTGTTCTTTTCTTCTTGATATTATTAGCTTATTCGTGACAAACATTTCACTACATATTGGACTGTGCATGATTTTGTATGTGACAAATAAATTTGAATTTATACACACATCAAATCTTCATCAAATTACATCAAAAATTTTCTCTTGGTAAAATAAATCCCCAAAATTGAGAAAGGAAACAGAGTTGTATCGATAATGCAAACTTAATTTTGGTTCAGTAACGACAGGCTCATTGAGAGGGGGAGTTAAAATGCTTATTTGCCTTGTTGGTTCGGTCAGTAAAGGGAAATTCCAGACCTCAGCCTAGACGCATTTATCTCATGATCTCTTGGTCAGGGCATCAAAGCCTGCTGCTTGGTTAATAAATGTATTATATCATTAAATGATCAAATAAACACATAAAATTTAACCATGGTTCCATTTTATATTAAATTAAATAAAATTAAAGATTTGATTCAATCTTATATTAAGAGATCTTTTGCAAACTTTCAGATTACTGTATTTTGCTGAGGCTGTGCTTGTGTGCATGTCAGAAAGGGACAACAGGAGAGCCTGGCCAGAGGGGACACATAGGCCACCAGGGGCGACCAGGACTCCCAGGACAGCCAGGTCCTCCTGGGTCCAGAGGACAGAGTGGGGACAACGGACAACCTGGACCACCTGGACCTGAAGGACGACCTGTAAGTGTTATGTATGGTTACGGATTTCTCCGACTAAACATTTTGTTTAAACACAGGTGGCCCATTGAAAAGGTGCATGACTATCAACCCAGAGATCGCAAGTTCGAATCCAGGTTGATGCCACTGCCATCTGTGACCGGGAGTCCATGGGAGATAATCGGCTGAGCTGTCACGGGAGGGTGGGATGGCACACACTCACTTGCCTGTCACTCACAGCGATGACCAGCCAATCATGGGTGGCTATGAGCTCATTCATTTGAGGTGGAGGATAGCGCTTTCCCTCGGAGTGTGTTAGACCGCCCCCAAATATCCTTGCACAGCAGTTATCACGGAGGGGGCATGTGCATGCTTACATCCCTCCATGTTTGGTGGAGGTCGTGTGATAGGAAAGGCAAAATTTGAAGTGTGGCAGTTGGATACGACCACACCAACGAAGGGAACGCTGGCACACCCAGGAACAGGTTTCTATCTACAAGACCAGTTGGCAACTGACATTTGTTTTTACAGAGGCTTCACAACCCGATTCTGTGAAGACTCTTGTGGAAATGGGAATAAAAGTTCCCTTATGTGCATATTAAAATGCAATTTGGAACAGCCAATTGGCCTAACATGCATATCTTTGGACTTTGGGAGGAAACCTAAGTACCCAGAGGAAACCTACGCAAGTATGCAAAGTCCACACAGAAACGCCCGACTCCAGGGATACTACTTGATATTACTTTGAACAGAGCATCACAGTCAAATCACACAAATCAAAATGCTGTGTGAACGAAAACCAAAAGGATTGAATCAGTACTTACCACGTTTTACAACCACACACCAAATTCCAGCAAAGTGTTTATGCCAAGTTGAATAATGCTTGGTAGGGATGTGAATAAAACATATGAGCTCTATCAGGTCACAGATCGGAAAGGCATTGAAATCCTCTGCCACGACTGACTGCCACCCACCACATCTAACAGTGTCAGCACTGACTCACAAATTTGTTACTGGAGGAAATACTCATCACCCAGTGATTCACACTTGAACAAGGCATCTAGTCTACAAAGATATGTAAACAAGGATCCATCAAAGGACACTGACAGCCTCTGGCCATCACTACACATGGGCCCAAAGAGGAAGGCACCCCCTCTTGTGCAAGCCACACAAAGAGGTCAGGTTGTGAACAGACTTCTTCACTACATGGGAGACTTTGCATTTTGAACAGTTAAGCATAGAGGTGGTTTCTTTAGGTAATGGTCATGCTAGCTTGTAATGGGTAGACATCAATTCACCTGGTGCACAAGACTTTGATATGGATAGCTGAGGACTGCTTTGGAAAGGAGGTAGTGTAATGGGAATGGTAAAGCTACACTGTTAGCCAATTGGAAATAAGCTTTCAGGTCTTATTTGGCTAGTTACTTGTGAATTGAACTTGGCTAGTACTGGAACTAGACCCAATTTGGGTTTGTATAATCAGTTTAATCAATTGAGCACATCATGTTAGAATTTGCGTGATGACTGAACACGTAGTTGTTCTCATTTGTGCTTGGTTGCTGCTTTCACTTATTTATTTTTGCCAAATTATTGTACGTGTGACATGAAACGAAAATAGTGGCTAATATTATTACCTGTACAATTACATATACAATCACTTATGAAAAGGGAATATTTGAATGACACTGAAATACCAGGATATCTACATTATTATCTGTACTTTTTAAATCTTTGCAGGGCAGAGAATTATCTGAGCAACACATTCAGCAGATATGCAGAGAGGTCCTTCGATGTGAGTATTTATATTATATTTTCCAGTAGAAACACTCACTCAAAATATGCAAGGTAACTTCCTCCCACAGCATGATGTAGCAAATAGGCCCTGTATAGATTCCATTTTTATGGATTACCATGTTTTCTTGCCACGTCATACAGTTTATTGTATAGTATTTGGAAGTGACCAAATTGCAGCTCTCTTTTTTGACCTTTCAAGGTCCCTCAAGGTCAGAGGTGATTATCTTATTTGAAAGTCCATAAATGGTTTCCTATTAGCGCTACGTAGTAGCAGCAGCATGTCTATTTGCACTAATTTCCAAGTTATAACTACTTAAAAACCCTGAAACCTTGATTTACACCTTTGAAGGTTGTGGTGGTGTCGCCGCGAATTGTGTGAAAATCCGACAGGGGTGTGGTCAGGATTTTGTTCAAACACAGACTGACTCATAATGAATGTTGACTATCAGGACAGTTACAGGACTGCAGTTATAAAAGGGGTCAAGGGTCAAAAGTGTATCAGCCAATACCTTTAAAAACAGTGTGTTGCAGTACAGTGACATCATCTGAATAACTTACAGTTGATCAATAGTACAGAGTTTGTGTTGATAATTTAATACAATAAATACATTCCCCATGTCCTCTGTCACATATATTTGATTTCATTATTCTAACTTTAAAAAATTAGCATCTTCTTTTGTATGCGGTTGTGCAAAGTTCTTGATATACACTCTATCCTTTCCACATCTAGTCCAACACTACGTTTATGCTTGAAAGTTTTAAAGCTGGTGACCATTCATTTATAGATATGACAAGCAAAGGCACATACATAAAAAAAAAATGAAGGTTTAAGAAGCAACAAAAGAAAAAAAAAATCTCTTGAATGATTGCTTAGTCCAAAGTATGATACATGTGGACAGATGTTTCTTTAGGTCCCCACTTGCAACTTTAATTCTTACTTGCCATTTCTTTCTACTAATGATTTGATGCTTTTCAAATAATAATATCAATAATAATAATAATAACGCCAGACACTACACACCCACAAACAACAATAGCGGTAGATACTCTCCCAAGAGGAACTAAAAGTATCCTGAGGTTGATGTCACTTGCTTGTATGAACTTCAATAAAAGGTCACATGTAACTGACTCCTGACTTCGTTTGCCTTGCCTGATGGCAGATAAATTCTTTGCTTTGCAGCAGAGATCCCCTCACTGCTTTTTAGTACCCAGCACAGTCAACAGAGAAGTTGTGAGCACTGCAACACAAAGACAGGACCTCCTGGACCACCAGGGCCAATAGGTCCTCAAGGTCCTAGAGGTTTTCCTGGAGCACCAGGATCACATGGATTGCGAGGACACCGAGGTTTACCTGGACGGCCTGGTATTCCTGGCACGAAGGGTAATAATGCATGGACATCAAACCAGAATAGCATTTTTTAAATATTTTATTAAAGCTGGGGTTGGTGATCTGGAAAGCTAGCAAAATTTAAAAGTAGCACCTCTTCAGGGTTCCGGCTAAACCCGACCCTGCCCTTAGGGGTCTTTCCAAAGCTATGCGGCCCTTTCACATTCACAAGCTTCTGCTGGTTCGTGCACGAAAGGGTCACACACCAGCAAGGAAACAAATGTGCATTTGATTGGATACACACACACACATACATATACACACACACACACACACATATATATATATATATATATATAGGGAATGCAAGGCAGTGATTGGTCTGCTTTTTTATTTTTTTATTTTTTTTCTTACACCTTTTTGAGATCTCATAATTTATTGATTGTTGTCATGGTGTATATTTCAACAAATACAACAGTGTGGGTACATAGCTAAAAAGTTACCAACCCCAGCTTTAAGCTCACTGTTATGCTCACATATTGACTCACTCAGTAGCTAACTTGCTCCGAATAAATAATTCCTTAAAAAGGTTAAGTATGTTTAAGTACTTAACATTAAGTAATGTTTAAAAAGTATTTTCTGCAACAGTTCAGAACTAATTATGTCTCCAATGATGTTACAGGAAACAGATCAGGCATGCGAAGAGATGTTGAGTTTAAATGCCATATTTTCCTGTGACTGTTATCTCAGATGATAAAACAGAGACTTAATCTCTCCAACTCACTCACTCACTCATATGCCGAACCATTTGATTTTACTAGGGTTGTGGGGAGCCTGGTGCCTATCCCAGCCGACACTGGGTGAAGGGCGGGGTGCACTCTGAACAACTCGCCAGACCACTGCAGGGAAACACATACACCTAGGGTCAATTTGGAACAGCCAACTAGCTGCATGTCTTTGGACTGTGAGAGGAAACTGGAGTACCCAGAGGAAACCCACGCAAGCACTCAGGGAACATGCAAACTCCACACAGAAACGTCCGAGCCCGGGACTCGAACCTAGGACCTTCTTGCTGTGAGGCGGACGTGCTAACCATTACGTCACCACCGTGACTGAGACTTAATCAGAGTAGCATAATAAACAAAACGTCTCTGAGTAACTCCCTGTTGTAAACTTGTGTCTTTTACTAGAGTTGAGATATGTGTAAATAATTCAAGAGTTTTAGTTCCAGACAATTTTTCCAAGCTATATATATAGTTAAGTGTGGCAAAATTTGAAGGAAGCTAGGAAGTTGGGACCTTGGAGCATTGAGGGTCAAGGAGCTTGGTCAAGGGCCTATGGTGGCCGTGGGAAAACTCTCACACATCTTGTCACTAGTGCACAAGCTTAAATGTAATAATACTCTGCCTTTAAAGCATAGGTTTCACAGGCAATGCGTCTCTCATTTGATAAATGGAAGGTGTGGCATTTTATATTATAGACCTTCAGTTTGCATTTAAATAACTGTATAATTTTTAGATTAAAGTCAGTTTATGTTACATGCAAGCGATGGCAGGGGAAACGAGACTATTTGTCCAGTACAGGCTTGTGTACTAACTTTGTTGAGTAAAAATTTTCAGGTGATCCTGGAGAAACGGGTGAAAAAGGAAAACAAGGATGGCCAGGAATTGGAGACCCAGGTCAACCAGGACTTCCAGGCAAGGACACAGCTAGTTAACTAATATTACTAATAAACCACAATAAAATATTTGCTGAACTAGCATTTTAATTCCTGCTTGGGTCACGGGGAGGCTGGAGCCTATCTCAACCGACTGTATGTGAAGGCAAGGTGCACCCTCCTCACTTCATCATAGGGACACCACACACGCAACCATTCACACCTACGGGCAATATAGAACAGCCAGTTAGATTAATGTGCCTAATATGGCTTTGAACTGTGGGATGAAACTGGAGTACCCAGAGGAAACCCATACAAGAATGAGGAGATACTGAATTCTTTAAACAACTCTTTGTATTGTTTATTTATTTTAATTTTTTTATTTTTTAGGTCCAATAGGTCCACCAGGTATCAGCAAACCGGGTCATCCAGGCACTCCCGGCATGCCTGGGCGGGTTGGGGAAGAAGGGAAGAGGGGATATCCGGGAGAACCTGGGCCACCAGGTGTGTGTCATCCATCTATGTGTTATGGTGCAGTTTTAAGAAGGGACCCTTTTGTTAAAGGGCCAAACTATTGAAATAGCACTAGATTTAAACAGGCCAGTCTGGATTTGGTGCTCAGAGAATGAGAGAAAAGTTAAGACAACCTTTACGAACTCAGGACGATCATACTTTAAAGGGTGTCTCAGAGGCATGGAGACATTAAGTACCTCTCACAGTGTAAATAATGAAATGCAGCCCTATGTGTATGGAACATGGCATGGTTTGTCAACATCATAAACTGTCCCCACTCTCTTCTCTCGTAAAGCTAAAAAATGCAGTTAGAGATGCGTTAAACGATAGCGTCAAGTGTCTGCAGCATTCCGATGCTTCCAGGCGTTCAAGTGAACACACAGCACTACTAATTTCCTGACACTCTAGCACCCTCCAGTGTATGTCTGTAGCTTCTCAAGCGTCTTGCAGGATTTTTCTTTAACGTGTTCATGATATGTGCCTAGTAATCAGTCAGCATCTGTAGATTTTCACCCTTTTGATGTCACATTCTTTTTCTTCCATAGCTTAAATAAAAACCATAAACCTGCATGCTGAAAATTGACTTTCTGCTAATCTGTTAAATGATGCTTCTTTTTGGTTTGTTTCTTGCATCATTTCATTTTCTATGATAGGAGTTAAATTATAACCCAAGATGATGACAATGTTGTTGTTATTATTATTATTATTATTGTGGATTATAAATGTGAGCTTTCTTTAAAGCAGCTGTTTTGCTGCTAGGCATCATGAACTTTTATTTTTCTTCTAAATGCCTTTTTGAAATCAGCAAGACAGTTTTTAAATGACTGTTTTCATTGTTGTTTTTAAAAGATATTACTTCTACATTTGAAAGTATTTTTGAAATGTTAAAATGTTCTTGTGTTTTGTGTGTTTTTGTGACTTCTAATTCACTGTCGATAATATTAAAACCCCTTTTTATTACATTCTTTGTCATTTGTTTGGTGACTGATACAGCTAGTGTTATATAACAATGGAGGCATTAATCATATCATAGTATAATATACAATACCATATAAAATACACTACGTTACATATTATTAACATTTAATAATAATGTAATTAGTATTAATATAAAGGTCGATATGATCTACATGGCAGCTCATGAAAATCGGGGCCCTGTGTTTTATGGCTGTATATGACATTCGCAGTCTTATAAAATTTCACTGTACATATTTGATTAAAGTGAACACCACCTCACATATACTCAACCTCAAACAGTTCCAGTGATTTAAATGTTGTAACTGGATATACACTGCGGAGGCAAACAAACAAACAAAAAGCCACACTGTCTAATATTTTGATGACCATATTTTGGTTATTAGCCTTGATTACAGCACATGATCACCATGGAATTGTTTCAGCAAACTTAAGCAACATCACAACATTCATTTCCGTAAAGTGTTCGGTTCACTTTTCACCGACATCTTGAAATGATGTCGGAAAAATCGCACCATCCATAAAGTCTTCCCCAGCACTTCCCGAAGACTTTCGATATTGTTAACATCAGGACATTGTGAGGCCAGTTCAAGGTGAAAATCATTCCTAATTCTCCCTGAACCACTCTTTCACTAGTTAGGCCCCAATTTTATATCCCTTGCCGAAAGGGAAGGTATTCTGATCATTTAGTACACTTAGATCATCAGCTGACTTCATTTTATTGCCACAGAATTAATGCTGATCAACTAAATCAACAATGCCATGGTGATTTCACATTGTAATCAAGTCTAAAGGCAGTCCAATACAATTTTTAGAGTGCACTTTTTTTCCCAGGCAGTGTACATGGTGTTATTTTAGGGGTTATTTACTTGGTAGAGGACAGGAATGACTCAATGTTCTGACAGCCCATTGGTCCGATATAAGATTGCTTAAATCTGTTGGGTGACCTACTCAGTTCTACTGGGTTAAAGTTATGGTAAGGGCTGTTGGACCGGTGAGCTATAACTGTCACACCAACGGGCTGTCAGAATAAAGGGCAATCAGCAGAGACATGTTTATACTTTAAAATTCAGTGGACCAATGAGTGGGTTCACCCATGCATTCCTAACTCATTTATACTTCTGTTAATATTTTTGCTATGAATACACAACAATTCTTAGTAATTACTAAATGAAAGTCAAATATTTTAAATGCACCAGGGCTTTAACTGCTACTTGCATTTATTTGAGGAGCCTGAGTTCCAGAAATCAGTCTACATAAACCCATGTAGAAAAAATCCTTGCAAGGTGCATCATGACCTGGTACTGCTTTATATTTGGTCACAGAAAAGACAATATGTATGTTATGTATTTCCCAATTACAGGTTTAGGCCTGTAATCATCTATGACCTTCTACTGTATGGCCATTAGGTCGACTCACAAAAACACTGACTTTTGACTCATAAAAATGATGGCTGCAACCAATAACACTAGGGATGTTTGGTTTAAAGTTTCTGCACTTTGGTAGATTCAGGGTTGGATCCCTTTCTTACTGTAGTGGAGCCATGCCAGGCTGAGGGAAAAAAAAACCCCAAAAAAACCCACAACCCTCAGTTCAGACTGTCTAAAGCTGGTTATTTCAATCCACACCCAAATTTGATTGTGTTTTTGGCTTTTTCAAGCTACACTGGCTGCCTGGCAAGACCTGTGTGGTTAAGTGTAGCTTTCTTTATCCTTAGTTCTGCGATCATTTTAAATGTACTTTAATTTTTAAAGACTTGTGAGTAGTTGTAATAGTAGCAGAACAATATTTTATAAGCAATAATAATAATGGGCGGCACGGTGGCGTAGTGGTTAGCACGTCCGCCTCACAGCAAGAGGGTCCTGGGTTCGATTCCCAGCTCGGGCG
>JAOUQZ010000039.1:6084229-6095897 GCA_028564935.1 Neosilurus hyrtlii
CTCTCTCTCTCTCTCTCACACACACACACACACACACACACACACTCTCTCTCTCTCTCTCTCTCACACACACACACTCTCACACACTCTCTCTCTCTCTCTCTCTCTCTCTCTCTCTCTTACACACACACACACACACACACACACAGATGTCTACACTTCTTCCAGGACTGGAGCCTCAGTGGGATTCAACAGCGACCACCGACTTGACTCATGGGACTCGGATCTTTAAGTCGGGGCCGTATCGCGCTTTCGGACCGCTTACGACCCGAACCTGAAGCAGCAGCAGCAGCAGTCTGGAAGTTTTCCTGGGAATAAATCGATCGTAGGAGTTTTAATCAATTCTAATAAAAAAAGAAATTAAATCAAGCAAAGGAAGAAACATGCGTATTGTGATGTGAGCGATCCTACAACGAAAAGACTTGCGACTTTTTAATTTTTGGTAATTTTTTCAATTTTTGATTAAAAAAAATTTTTTTTTGGAAGATCCAAACTTCCACCCAAGTTCAAGTCCCAGCAGCTCCCTTCTTTTCTTATTATGAATGGCACGCGCACCGTCATGGAGCTGAGACCTGCGTGGTGAAGAACCAGCATCATCCTTCTTCAGATCGCAGCCATGAAGCTCTTCACGCTTTGCGACGCGGCGGCCTTCGCCCTGCTCTGGAGCTGCTTCGGCTTCCTTCAGTGCGTCCGGTGCGCGTTAGGAGACAACCATGTCCACTCCAGCTTCATCTACAGGCGCCTGAGGAACCACGAGCGCCGAGAAATCCAAAGAGAGATCCTCTCCATCCTGGGTTTACCACATCGCCCGAAACCCTTCTCTCCTTCCAAGCAGGCATCCTCGGCTCCTCTGTATATGCTCGATCTGTACAACGCCATGACGACGGAGGAAGCGGAGGAGGACGCACTGCTCCTGGAGAGCGCAGGCAAAGCGATCAGTGTGAACATGAGCCCGGTGGGAACCTCGCGTAAGAGCCAACACAGCAGCAGCGCTCCATATGGATACTCTCGTGCGCCCGTGGCCTGGACGAGCCAGAGTCCACCCCTGGCTACTTCACACGACGCAAACTTTCTCAATGATGCCGACATGGTCATGAGTTTTGTCAATCTGGGTAGGTAGACTTAAAAAACCCCCCCCAAAAACAGCAAGAAAACCCCACTTTAAATCTCATCTCACCATCAGAACCCAGTCTAGTCTGCGTAACAGTGTGTGATTATCCAGTGCACCCATACTACATTAACCAAGCCAGCATTTAAAGCTACTCCAGGTAGTGTTTATACCAAGCACACAGCAAGCAGTCCTGAAAAAAAACCCCATCACACTGTCCCTCACCAGGAGAAACCTGTAAAAACAATCCATATCTAGATGTACAGAAAGCTCCTATCTCCACAAACAGAACTTTGTTTCCAGCCTGTTTTGGCTTAAGTAACATTTTCCTTAGGAGGAAAGGGGGGAGTGTGGGGTGGTGTGGGGTGGGGGGGCGACAACTCAAGCCACACAATACTGCACTATTGCTAGTTCTATTTTAACATATGATTTAATTTGGCTATATTCAGTGCGGTGAAGCCGTGGAACACTTTCAAACCCTTCTTTTTCTTCTTCTTCCTTTTTTTTTTCGAGGGTTTTGAAAAAAATTGTGCAACGAGAAACCCTTTTTAACAGTAATAAATTCCACTGAGCCCACAAGTACAGATTTATTTTAAAATACAACCCAACTGTTCAAATATACAGGAATATTTTTGGCACCGTCCAGCTTTTTTTTTTCTTTTTCTTTTTCTTGTTCATGAACTTTCCTTAAACAGAAACACATTAGGGACGGTTTGACATTATTTTGTAGGTATATGGGTTTTTAGGGTTGTTGCGATTCATTTCCAGATCAACAAACAACGTACCCCTGGCTATACTTCTTATACGTAAAATGTAACAGCAGTATGTTCGTTCTAGCCACAGTACCACCAAGCTGGGTTCTTGAGCAAGACCCTTAACTCTCGGTTGCCCAGCTGTATAAAAGGGGTGTCTGCCATAACCTGCCATACCATAAATGTAAATGTTTATTCGAGAGTTTAAAAAAAAAAAATCTACGTAACAAAGGATTTTGTTTTTCATTCATTTATTTTCCCAAACTGCTACATTTGCAGGAATCTCAGCTGACTCAGGGTGAAGGTGGGGTACACCCTGAACAGGGCCAACACCCATCCACACTTACACCTTAGGGCAATTTCAAGCAGCCCGTTAGCCTAATGTGCATGTCTTTGGAATGTGGGAAGAAACCAGAGTACCCTGAGAAAACACCTATGCCGAGCCTACGAATAAACCCAGGACCTTCTAGCTGTGAGGAGGACATGCTGGTCACTACGCCTCCATGTTTCCACGGTTGTATTAGGATAAATCTAAATCACACACTAGATTATTCTATGCAGTAAGTCCACTGTTGACGTCGCATGATTCAATGTCTTAAATTGCCATTATAAATCCTACATATATACACACACTTTATTGATATGACCTGTAATGAGTAATTCTCATTTCCTAATGCTGTTTATTATTGTTTTTATTACTTATGTATTTTAATGGATATTTATAGTTAGTTATCTCAAGGCAAAATAATCTTATGTGTAAGCAGCGTCTATTCTTAAATTTCCGTCACCCTTTCATTTACAACATATTGGCTAAACTTCATGTAGCATGCCATTTAAATCTCCATAAACCAGATAAAATAGAACAGCACAGTCGTCGGAAACTCGGAGACAATTACAGGTTAGAGAAGGAAAAGACACTGGCTTCTAAACAGTATTATTATATCAGATCATTTGTAAAGCCTCTGTAGTGTTTGTCTAAATTCAGGATATGCACACATAGTATGGTATGCGGGGGGGGGGGGGGGGGGGGGGGGGGCTGAAAGCAGGAAACATTAAATAAATTCTTTAGGACGTGCTCAAGTGTTTTGTTGAATACATGCTATTAAGGCCCTGGTTTCTGGAACGTTGTGTGCTTTGCAAGAGTCACAGCGATACGCATGATTAAGACTGTAATGCTTCAGTAGCCGTGACCCCTCTCACCCAGAAGCTCATGCAAACTTATCAAATGAATGTTTGACCTGTGGATAATTTGGCGTAATTATTTCCTGTTAAAGGGAGGACGGGGTCATGAAACGTTCGCAAATGTTGCCGTTTCTCACAACCGAAATCTGTTCGCATAAGTTCATGGATGTGTTGCGTTGCTTGAATTGTTCAAGTTTGAATTTATTAGTCAGTGTAATTAAAAGATGTTTAATTGTCAACCATTGTATAAATCTTTGACATTAATGGGGGAAGAAAAAAAAAATGGAAATTTCAGGCTGACTTTGAGACTTTTCTGTTTAGGTAGCCTACAGTGAAAGCCATCACGGTGACACATGTCTTTGTTTAGAATGGTCCGTATATACAGTGTATACAGTTCACTTTAAAAGTACAGGTCTTCACATTTAGTGTCGGATCTTAATACACTACCCTGAAGTATTACCTATATGGGTAATACATATTTATTTATACATAGTACCCTATTTTCATTTTCTATGCTCCCTTAAAAAGATTTATTAGGATTATTCAATGTGTTTGGAGTACAGGTGGGCGATTTAATGATATTAGGTCTTGAAGCATTAGAATTTGTCCATCAGGCACCATCACAGGGAAACTGTTGAATCGTACTACAGTGCGCATTCTCTTTCTTGTACTTCTATGCTCATACAGTCGACACCGTCAAGATTTTTCTCTCAACCAATGCACACTGTCTGCTAGTCCATTACTGTTCATGCCCTCCGTCGAGACAGGCAGAAAAATCAAACAGCCTTAAAATAAAATCTGAGCAAAAATGTACTTTGGCCTTGATTATTTGTTATTTTCTTATAGTGCTGTATTTTTAAATGTTTGGTAACTTGCAAAATGGTATTTTAAAAAAAGGCTATATGAAAAAATAAATCATGATATGAACTTTGGGGCATATCGCCCATCCCCGGAGTGAAGGTGGAATGAATAAAATAATTTCTGAGTAGTTCTGGCAGCTGTCCCGTTCTCTAATAAAACATACTATGAAATTTGCATGAAAGGATATCGGTACATTTTTCCATAAGTTTGATAAAACTCATTAAACCTCTTTGTATTCTTCGTTCCCGAGTGAAAAAAAAAGAAAAAACGTGTCCAAATTTGACAAAACATGACACCTGTCACTTAAAATTTAGATGCACGAAATGGATATACAGCACTACATATATACATACATATCAAGTCATAAACACCTATCCGCTTTACATGTCCATTAGTGCAGACCATGTTCCTGAATCCAGTAAATGAAACCAGTGCTGTCTGTATCCTGACAGGCCCTGACCCTGTTCTTAATTAGCAGGCCAAGCTTGAAGTTGAGCCTGAGCAGCTGGTATGACTCGGGCCTGGCCTCTGACCTCTTCCCGTTAAGTAGCCGTAGACTTTCACTACAGATAAATTATCAGAGAAAAACAGTGCTGCGTTAGATCACGGACACTATGGAGCTACGCTGCTGTCTCCTTAGTTATCACTCTGCACTCTTATTTTATGCTTTGTATATAACTGTACGGATGATTTCACTGCTGTTAAATATGACAGCAACCACCACAATGGCGTTTTGGACTGTATATATTTTCAAATGATAAAGTCTTGTGTAACGTGTACTTTTATACAGTGTCAGTGTTATGAATTAAGGAAAACGATAGATATTATCATTAGAATGGGTTTAATATCTGTAAGGCTGGATAACAAAAAGAATTACCAGTTTGTCATCAGTTTTTTTGTTAAATTTTACATGTAAAATCCCCCCCCCCAAAAAAAAAAAAAACACGTTCAAAACCTCTGAAAACGCCTCGGACAATGTAAGAATGGCACACAACACGATTCTTAGACTTAGACACGATTCTGTGTTAGATTCTGTGATTGTGACTCTGAGATTGGTTTATTGGTTGGTTTTTGGGACTGCAAGGCTGCTGTTCTGTAGACTGTTGTTCAGAGTTTAATAAATGTTAAATGTACAAGTCAAAGACTAGTCATTTAGGGTGTATTGTACATTTTCAGTCACTTTACCTACATTTAGCTTCAAACGCTTTTGCGCTTCGACAGTCACCTCATTTCTCAATTTAAAAAAAAGAATTAATCATTAAAAAAAAAAAAAAGTCCTGATGAGAAACTGGAAATTTTTTTTTATATATATATCCGGCCTATGGTAAAATGTGACAAAGGTTAATATTGCCCGCCTGTCTAAAAGAACAAGCACATTATCTTGTGGACTTGTCTACGCTGAAGGGCAGAGTGTCATTAGGGAAGGCCTGCTTTGCTTAACAGCCAGGTCATTCATCATACTCAGAGAATACTGAAAGCTCACAGCGGAGGCCCAGTACTAAAAATGTTACCTCTCCTCATTTGAAAATTTAATGGACTAGAGATTCCCTCCCCTGCTTTATCTAAATGTTTAGATTTTGGAATTTGAACCATGTCCATATCAAGGAAGCAACAGTTTAAAACATTACACGCGAGACAATATCACACTCCTCCAGCAGAGACCTCTCGATCGAAAGAGAATGGAGTTCTGTACCAGTTTTGCCAACACTTTTCCGCTGCTCTCGTTCACAGTGGAGAGAGACAGGGATTTCTCCCACCAGAGGAGACACTATAAGGAGTTCCGTTTTGACTTGACCCAAATACCGGATGGCGAGGCTGTAACAGCAGCAGAGTTTCGAATCTACAAAGATCACAGTCATGGGAGATATGAAAACATCACACTGAAGGTCTCCATACACCAGGTGATCAAAGAATACCAAAACAGGTGAGTACAGTATACATACACAACACCACTACTCAGAAAGGTAAATGTACATCTGATGAAGCAAAGTCTTACTGGAGCACAGATGATCATTTCAGGGTCAAATCATTTAAATTTCTTAGAAAAATATTCACTCATATTCTCAGCACTTGTCACCACAGGTAATCCGAAAACACTGTACGGACTACATATTCCACCTATTCCGAGTTACTACCTCCATTAATCTTTTAAGACCATGGTTGCTCTGTAAAACACTTTAGGTAGGCAATCAGGCAGAAAATAAAAGGACATCCTGTTTACACTGGTGTGTGTCTGGAGTCTGTCTGGAGTCTTCTCTAGTGGTGATTAAACAGCACGTTTCAGGAAGTTTTAAGAGCATAATTTGTCACCATTGAAATACTGACCTGTCTTTGCCCACACGTGTCAGTTTATATACTGTTTCTCGGCAAAGTCATACAAGATGTGTTCAAATGCAAGTAGTTCATACATTTAGTAATATTTTAAATCAGAATATTTACTAAAAAAAAATTCCCAGTGCATACACTAGATTCTGCTTAAATTTTTTCCCCAAATTATTGTAGAAGAGTTTTGTTTTGCCCTTTTGAATTTTTTTAATGCTGAAAATCTTTCAGAGTGCTGCAGGTTGCGTCACTTTATAGCAGAGTTCCGCAGAGCTTCATACTTATGTAAATGTCGTAAAGCCATGAGCTCGATTTTATTGTCACATCCGTGTTCATGTGCCCACACAGACGACCCAATAAATAAAGAAAATGGTGGGAAAAATACATCATGCACACGCTGTCACCATCTGCGCTAACTGCACTTGCACTTCACAGTAAATGTTCTTGTTTTGTCGATGGTTCTTCTCGAGGAGAAACAAGTTTTCAAATACTATTGAAAAGACAGCAAATTATACACTGAAAAAAAAGTCACATGCTAATATTCATAGAGTGCCTTGATCATAGCATGTAATCTCCATGGCACTGTTGGTCCAGTCGAGGCTCAGCAACATTAATGTGGCAGTAAAATCAAGTCAGCTGATGTACGGAACGAGCAGGTTATCACATCAAAGGACTTTTTCTTCCCCGATGGCACGGGTATAAAATGGGGACTCACATAATGAAACAGGGAGCATGAGGAATCATTTTCACATATGTATTGGCACCCCAGAGTCCTGACCTTAACCCAATTGAAAGTTTTCGGGATGTGCTGGAGAAGACTTTATGGAGTGGTTCAGTTTTTCGCCTCAACACTTTAAGAGAAATGAACCCAACACTGGATGTAAATATTTTGTCATTTTGCTTACGTGCTGTAAGCAAGGCTAAAGGCCGAAGAACAAAACATTCATTTGTGCGACTTTTTCCTCTTTTGGGGGGGCCAGGCAGTGTATAATAGCAGTGCATTCTTTACTGAAAAGAAATGCAAACATTCTGAATATTTATATTGTTACATTTCACAAGCAAAAGTTTGCTAAGTCACTGCGTCAAATGTTGAATCCAATAAATAATGCTTTGCATTTGAGTCAGACATGTATAGAAGTCACGTGAAATGGTTTTAGGACACTTTTACAACAATAACAATAGGTTAGCATTGTGCTGTACTGGCACTTTGTTATAATTTAAAATAAAACAGTCCAAATGTGTATATTCAAACATATAAACACTACAGCATGCTAGGACAGTGAGGAACATACAGTCGTAATTAATGGCCAAGTGGAGAACAGTTCCATTCTGAAACGCTGCACAAAAGTGGTTGCGAAGCAGCTGTGCTTATGGACTTTTATCTAATCTATCAACCCACAGTCACTCCAGACCCACGCCAAGCTCTTTGGCTGTGTATGTTTCTTGTTTTAGGCAAAGGGAAAAGCATGCACATGTTTTGAGATTGTTAACAGTTTGCCTTCCATTCGGATCCTGCACTGCCTCACTCTCACCATGTTCCCTGATAAAACTCAGGGATCAAAGGTTTCCATTAACAGACCATTTGCAAGTTTCCGCTACGTACAGAGTCTCGGAAGACCATTGGGTTATCGCTTTTGATAAATCCTTACCACTTTGTCAGACTACTCGTTTCCCAAACAGGACCATGTGCTTTTAATGATGACCTCCAAGAGAGATAAGCCGCATCCATATAGAGTGCCAGCTAACCCATCTGCCTCGTTTACACTCATGAAAGGGTCCTGTACTAAGGGCCAGTAAAAAGGTCTCTTTAGTCATACACAAAAAAAATGTTTAATAAAAAAAAATTAAAATTTACTATTTTGTTCGACTTGAATACAGTGTGTTATGGCCATGGCATTGTTGCTTTAGTTGGTCAGGTCAAGGCTCAGCAACATTATGTGGCAATAAAATGAAGTCAGTTGATGACCTGAATGTACTGTATGACCAAGTTATCTCACCAGTGGACTTTTTTCTCTGGTGGCACGGATATAAAATTTGGGGTTAACTGGGGAAACATGAGGAATAATGTACTGGCAACACAGACCTCAGGATGTGCTGGAGAAGACTTCAGGGAGTGGTTCAATTTTCTCATTATCAGTTCAAGATGTCGGTGAAAAATAAACCCAACAATGCTGGATGGAAATAAATATTGTAGTGGTAGCCTGGTAGTAGGGTGCTGGATTACTGATCCCAAAGTCGGGGGTATCTAACAGTGCAGCTAACAGGGTTATCAAAGAGTAGGCTGCATTGCTGTCAGCGTGTTTCTGCCCTCTGATGGCCTGGCGAGCTCCAGAGTTTAGGTTGTACTCTGTCCTCACCCAGAGTCGGCTGAGATGGGCTCCAGCCTCCCTGCGACCCTGATTAGTATTAAGTGGTTCAGAAAGTGAATGGATGAATGCTGCTTAAGTTTGTTTAAACAATGCCATTGCGATTATACAGTAATCAAGGCTTAATAGTAGAGTATGGGACTTTTTGGGGGGGGTGAGGGGTAATTGGCCTTACTTGCTCAGTCTTTGCGTGTTTCACAATTTAGCACCCAGTTCTTAACACCTGAACTGAAGTAATGCCAAACATTAATGCCGAAATGTGGTTGCTCCTGAAAATGTATTGAAAAATAAATAAAGTGCAGAAATTTGGATTAAGATAAAGGGATTATTTTATGAGAACACTATTTAGTAGAACTAAACTTCTAGGATTAAGATGTTTATATTAAAAGTTGAAAGAGGAATTAAAAGGCCAGTCATAGAAGAACAAAGTCTAAGAAGAAATGTTTGCCCTATGATTAGAACCAAAGTGTGCATGTGGCATGTCTGGGCCTGTTACTGTCTCTGATCAGCTTTGCTTTGTGACTTTTCTGTTCTCGCGGTGTGTGGCCCACAGACTGTTTTGGAACATCAGACAATGAAATGAACAGAAATCGCCGCTCCATGACACTGATGCCAAAGGAATGCATGGAAGAGATTCATATTGAGTGCATGTGGAAGTGGTTCTTGGATAGTTTAATCTTTTTATGATCATTTATAAGACCTGGTCTCACAGCTGTATTCTGAATTTGGGGATTTTTTTTTAGAGACGCAGAGACATTTTTGCTCGATTCAAAGAAGATCCGTGCCTCAGATGGAGGATGGATGGTGTTTGACATAACAGCCACCAGTAACCACTGGGTGCTGAACCCGCAACAGAACATGGGCCTTCAGCTTTGTGTGGAGACCATGGACGGTAAGGAAATGACATGAATTTTGTTTGTAGCTGATTTAAGAAATATTGGGTGCGGCTATTAGATTTCATTTTTAATGCCTCATGACACAGTAAAAGTACTTCTGCACTAATGCTCATAGTATAGTATGAAACTTTCATATGTGGGCCCATGGATGGAAACAAATCAAGCTCAGGCTCCTGGGATAAAAAGATTTCCTGTCTGGGCTATTCATTATTTATTTATATATTAGTAGGTTTGACAACCCCTCTGCTTTGCTCCATATTAGCTTTAGCAAAACAGATTTTTATTTGGTATGTGTCTGTTTGCTCTTAATGCACTTTACAGTTGTCCTTATTGGCACTTTTGAACTGGCGAAACTTTTTCATAGTTAGAACTTTTGGAGAAGACAACCCCCCTGTTTGTGTGCCTGTAGTGCAGGAACTACGGACAATTAGAGTTCTTAGAATTATATTTTAGGGATGTTTTTTAGGGTAGGTACTCAGCACAAAGTGAAGCATGAATGACTTGGGTGCATGGTGATTGGTCCAGATGCAATGCAACACCAGCAACCTCCATTTTCAAAAATCCACCGCGGAAAGCAGCTCATTATTGCTGTTTCCTGTGCTCTATGACTGCGCACACAAGTTTTACAAGAATAAAAGCTAGAAACACGATGATGGGGTTCATGTTTCTGAACCAGTTGGCATTTCCCATGAGTCTATATTTATATACATTCAGAGCTATATGCAAAGTGCATTATGTGGGTTGGCTAGCTAACCAATGGACATTTTTGTTAGCGTCTTTTCCTACTGAATCTGCTCTGCTTTTTATTTCTTTTTATTATTAAAATTTCCGATACGTCGATTTTGGTTCTCCTTATAGTGAACTAGTTTTATACCGTTTACTGTTTCACTTGGAAACATTTGGAAGTGAGAAAAATGCAAGAAGGTTAACTAGGCAGCCAAAGGAGCCACACTTTTAGCAGCTAAGCGATTTGCTTGTCTCTCAGCAGCGAAACATTTCACTGGTCACTCATTCTCATTACTTCCTGTGTGCATGCCCCTTAATGCTCTGGCTTAATGGTGCATGGCACAAAGCCATAGTTTACCAGAGATCTAATTTGTGTTTGTATTTGAACTAAGTTGTGTGAACACCTAAATCTCATTGTTGCAAATTTAGTGGTTGCTGGTTATTTAAGTGTACAAGTAAATAAAAATATGTTTATTATATATGATGTACAGTTTTTTTAGTGATATTGATGCTACTGGAGAAAACAAAAACACCTTGCTTTTTATAGGTCGAAGCATTAACATGAAATCCGCCGGGATCATTGGAAGGAGTGGGCCACAATCCAAGCAGCCTTTTCTTGTGGCATTTTTTAAAGCCAGTGAAGTGTTGCTGCGTTCCGTAAGGGCCACAGGAGGGAAGAGGAAGAATCCTAGCAGAAACAAAGGCAGAAGTCAACCAAAAACCTCACAAGCTACCAGGATTGGAGGTATAATATGATATGAATTGTGCTTCTAGGCAACACATTCTCCTTTGAATATGGATCAGATGTCTTTAAATCTTTAGGGAACTGAGACAAGTCTCACTTTATTATTTGAGAGAGTACCTTTTTAAGAGCCAAGCATAGAAAAGAAGTGCTCATGAGGGCTGGCCACCAAGCCCACCCATGCAGGAGTAGACTAAACAAGAGTAAACAACTCTGCTGGCGTTTGAACACTGATGGTGGGTTTCGGTTGCCTTTATCTAGACCAAAACATCAGCGAACAGAAGCAGGCCTGCAAGAAGCACGAGCTTTATGTCAGCTTCCGCGAATTAGGATGGCAGGTATGAAAAATGCGTCCCAGAAACCAAGATAAAGGCAAATTTGTAATATTCGAAGATTGTTAATTATGCTTTTCTCGCTTGTTGTAACATGTTTTTTTTTCTACCATTCTGTCTCTTCCCCTTTGATTTTCCAAGGACTGGATAATTGCACCTGAGGGCTATGCAGCATTTTACTGTGATGGAGAATGCTCATTCCCACTCAATGCCCATATGAATGCAACAAATCATGCAATTGTGCAAACTCTGGTAAATATTAACTGATATTAACAGAATGTCAAGTGTGTCATTACTGTATGTATATTTAAAAAAAAAAAAAAAAAAAAAAAAAAAAAAACTTATAATCGTTATTTTCTTGGTCTTCCTTTCAGGTCCATC